>JAJSSI010000326.1:0-23000 GCA_031841125.1 Acanthococcus lagerstroemiae
AACTCGCTGTACACGTCTCGTATATTAATTAGGTAGTCAGACTAAATAAGTCAAGTAGAAAACTTTGGCTGGAACTTTTGTCCGACTTTTATTAACCTCGTCTAAATTTCCTAAACTGAGGATAGTTTCTGAAAATGAAATCGGTAAACTGTTTATTCAGTCGGAGAAGAACAAAAATGGCCTGAGTCAGTCACCAGTGGATCCAGAAAGCGATCCTCGCAGGATAATTCAAAATATGAATACAAGAATTTATTGATTTTCGAGATATTTTGAACGTTAATCACATACCATTTATTTTTCTTCTGTCGCGGAAGAAAGATAAAGTCCTCAAAATTCACTAAGTTTCTTACACATTCATTTCACCCTTTCACGACGGTGGGACTGGGAAAACCCAGCTTTCCATTTAAATTAACGCTGAAAAGCTGAGATTCCCAGTTCCGCTCGCGTGAAAGAGTTAAGAATTTCAAAGGCGTTTTCGAAGTTGTTTGGGACTCTTTAAGGCTCTCCCAGATTTATTTAGGAATCATTAAAAATGTTTTTAATTCGTTGGCGACTATTAATGATTTTCCAGACTTCAAGATTCCTCAAACCTTAGCACGAATTTCTAAGACTCTAGGGGCAACTGTTGTACCTAGGACTATTTTTCACATTTTGGGCTCTGTAATCTGATGTATGGATTATAAAATTTTTTGAATTGTTCTGTTGGATAAAACTACACTTTCTTCATATGTTTGCGCAAATGGACTTCAAAAATATCAAATATTCAATTTTTTAAGAATTTTTGAAAATTTTGAAAATTTTGGTCCTATAGGTACAACACCATGTTGTACCTAGAACCATCGCATGTTGTACCTAGGACTACCTCATTAAAAGTTACAAAATTATAAACGAAAGTATATTTTGATGTCTGAAAAGTACAAATGTTATAAGTATTTCAAAACTACAACATTTTTAGGTCGAAAATTGTTTTAATTTTTAACAATACATTGTTTATCAACGAACTGAATATCGCCAATGATTCCACAGTCACAGGTTCCATTTTATTTCGTTTTACAGTATTTTTACTTCGCCGCATCCTAAAACAAAAAATAATCACATTTTATACGAAGTTTTCTGTGGTCCTAGGTACAACAGCAATCGCTAGTAACGACTCATTTGACAATAAAAATTTTTCGCAAAAGAAAGTTCATAACTAATTTCTGAAATAACTTACCTGTTATCTTCTCTATTGCATACTGGCACCAGATGCGCGTTTTTGGAATATTTGATGAAGTTTTACTAACTAAAAGATGAAAAACACCGAGTGCTAAAAATTTTACTTTACGAACGCGAAATCGAAAATTGTCAACTGTTTTCACAAAAACGGATAAGTAAACATGTGCAACAGGTTAAACGTTGCCAAATGTTAGTATTCATAGGCTAGTAGTGTTCGTTTCGTTTTCTACGACTTGGGGGCTCCATAGTAGAAATCGGTCCTAGGTACAACAGTTGCCCCTACAACATACTTGATCAAGATTCCTTAGATTCTCTGAAGATATTTCTAGACTGATTAAATAATTTTCAAACTCTGCTTAATACTCGTTGATTGTTCGAAATTAGCTTACGATTTGTAGAACTTTTTTAAAACATTATTAAGACCCTTGAAGATCTTACAAATTAATTTATATCTTTTTAAGGCGTTTTTAAAATTGTTTATGATTCACTTAAAAGAGTTCAGAACTCATCTGCTCCTCGGTATGACTCTCCCAGACAAATTAAGACTATTTCAGACTCGACCCAGACTTTTCACGATTCTTCCATACATGTAACTGAATACTTATAACTTTTTCCGACTATGAGGCTTGTTTAAGATTTTAGACTTATTTCCGAATATTTAAGACCACCATCGGATGTACATGAAGTGTTGCTCGAGACAAATCAGTAAAAAGCGTCCCAAAAAACTCCCATTTTTCATTGCTATTCTCCTTATTTGTATTTACTTTAAATCAGTTTTTCCTTTTGAAGAATTTTCAGTTTAAATTTTTCCTTCAAGGAAGAGCAGTCGTTATTTTCCTTCCTATATGCCTGCATAGGGAGTCAGTTTAGTTTGTACGATTTTAAGAGGCCTTTAATATATGGGAATGGAAATGATGCACATACACAATAACGGATCTTGAAAACTTTGGTGGTGCCAGATTCAGGTAAACTGTGTACTAAAACAGAGTATTAAGAATTACCCCCTCCCCTCCTCTCTAAGAAGTTGCGAGAGATACACTGTTTTTCCTTATTTATTTCGTTTTCCCTTTTTTCTTTCCTGTACCCTCTTTTTTACCCCATTTCCCTTGTGTTTTCCATTTGACGGCTTCGATACAAGTCCCTCATGTAATGCGAACCAAGCCATTACCAAAACTGACCCACAAATAAAAGAAAGAAAACTACTGACTCTGGTATGGCAAAAATTGGTCGAAACAGACAAAAAACAACCCGTACGAAACATTACCCTAAACGGCTAAAACCCAAATTTGGTCAAGTCCGACTATAAACTGGCCAAACACGATGAAATATGATGCAGAAAGACCAAACATGATCCAGATTAATAAAAGTTGCCCAAAATTAATCATAACTGCCTAGAAATAACGAAACTAAACATTACCAAAACCAACCAAATTCAACAATGAAAACAGAAACCAAAATTCACCAAAAATGAAGAATAAAATAATTTTAAAAATAAATGAATTGAATTAAACATGACTAAAAACTGATAAAACAACCAAAGTCGACTAAAGTTACAAAATCAGACCAAAATCGAAAGATTAGTTCCGAGATGATTAAGACCAACTGACTCTTATCTCACCAAATTCGATCAAAACCAAGGAGAGAAACACAACCAAAATAGACCAAAATATACCAAAAATAAGCAAATTCAACCGAATCTGATCAAATTTTGTCAAACAAACCAACGTTGACTAATTTAGTTCGAGTGTGACTAAATTTGACTAATATTGATAAAAAATGAGGAGGAAATGTAACCTGAATGGAACTAGAGATAAAATGTGACTAGGTAAATGACAAAAAACTATGGACCCGATTTATTACAAAAAATGACTGAAACAACGTATGCCAATTATTATCAAAAACAATGAAATTCGACAAAATTTGACCATATTCGGCCATAAAAGTTGAAAAACGACCAAATCTACCTGAGATCAGTCCAAATTGGCAAAAATTGATCAAGCCGCCTGAACATACAAAACTCCAGACATCAAAAATGACAAAAATTGACCAGGGATAACTGACGGTATCCCATAACGAGAAACAAGAAATAATCAAAAAATTGAGTCTGATCAAAATTATCCAAAAAACTATAAAACGACCACATTTGATCAGGAACTACCGAAGTGACCAAAAAGAGTTGGATCAACAGCCAATATTCCTTGAAATCAGAAAAGTTGATCGGTCACTTAACCGAGTGAAGTTCAACATGAACTTGCTCATAAGCAAATTTCCAATTGAGCTTATTAAAAAAAGGGGGGGAAGTTTGAATAACTTCTATAATGAATTTTCAGTAACCCTAGAAAACCGATTATTGATATTTTTGACGATAGCATATAGCACATATTCCTTTGAATTTTTCATCTCCATCTCCTTGTCAACCATTACGGGCGAGAAGTCTTGAAGATCTCAAAATTGTTCTACAAATTTAAGAAGTCTTTCAAAAAGCCTCAATATCACGTCTTAAATGTCTGGAAGAATCTTGAAGAGTCTAAACAGCACCGTAGCCATGGGAGACAAGGTGAGGCTAAGCCCCCTCTAAAGGTATCTTCAGCCTCCCTAGGCAAAGATACCACCATTAAAAAATCATCATTACGCTGAACGAGAAAGAAAGAAGGGACGAAGAGAATTAATATCACAGAAATATTTTAAAAATTAGAACAAAACTTGGTTAACTGATTTCGGACTATTAGATTGGGAATGGGATTCCGAAAAAACATGTTTTAAAGGAAAAAAATTGCAAATTGCTCATTTTTGCATATTTTAAATTCAATTTCAGATGCCTTGGGGTAATTCGCCCCCTTCGCCCCCCCCCTTAGCTACACCACTGCCTCGTAGAAATCTTCATATAATATACTATGTGTATTCTCAAGCCCCTCCCCCCCTGGTAAACAGTCAGCATCCCCTATTGCAGATGGCTAGCTACGAGCCTGAGCCTAAAATGTTGCGGCTGCTCGAGAAACCCTATTTTTGATTTAATGAACGCTACCATATATACCTTTGAATATTTTACGTCTCAGCTCCCTGAGAACCATTATGAATGGGGATTACCAAGGAAAGAAAATGCAAAAGGAATTCAGCGGCTCAAAACCCATGGTATTAATGTATCTGAAATAACCACCCCTAATATAAAGGTTCCGACTTTAGGTGGAGCCTTTTAGGTTGAAGGATAGGACCAAAATGACTCTTAAACGGACGCATCGTGTCTGGAAAGTGTGTAAACAGATATTCCTTTATTTTCGTCGCGAGCTGTAATGAAGAAAGTCAAACTCAAATATAAAGCCTATGGCAATCGATAATTCGTCTAATTGAAAGGTCGGAAAGTTGTAAAAGAAAAGTAATTGCGATGCAGCACAGGAAACTCGGCCATAAGTCGGAGAAGTTATTTTTTCTGTGCTCTATCGAAGGAGAGTAACAGCACCCTTAAGTTTACACCATCCAATTCGAGATGAACCATTTTTCTGTCAGACAAAACGGATTGGAAGACTTACGTGGTCCTTTATGACGAAATGTTTTCTATTTTTGCTCAGGTGAATTTTTTTTCTGATTTATGGTAGAGTTTCCTAGGCTTCGTAACAATTTCTGATATTGATAAAAAGAGAGGAACGTGATTTTCAAAAAGTGGTATTTATGGATAGGGGAAATTGGGAGGAAACAGTCTTAAGAATAAGTGGACGTGGATGTAGAGTAACAGATTCCGGGGTGATCTGCATTCCCCCTGTTTGCCGAAGTCGATGAGACTAAAAAAATGTTGAAAATCAGTGTTTTCTCCCGTAAAGCCTTTGTTAATGCGTGGTAGTGTACAAGGTGATTTTGAACCTCCCTTTCTGACATTCCTCGGGCAGTGGGGAAAAAATTGATTTCGTATACATCCCATTCTCAGGAATATTTTTTGTTTGAAGCCTTTTTCGATAGAATGAATATGTCTCGACCCGTGGCCGGGAGTTCAATTCTGCGGTACTTCTCGCCTCTCTGGGAGGTCTGGGACGCTCGGATTCCAGAGGACGTTCCGTACGTTGATCAGAACTGTCATCTGATCTTCGATGCGGTGTTTTCTATCAACGTTTTCTTCTATTATGGCTAATTATACTGGTCTGAGGTGGGATACGTTGTATTTTAACCCAACTACTGTCTCTGTAGCAGCCACGCGGACAAGGATGGAAAATTTTCAGCCAAGGGTTCACTTGCCGCCTAAAGTCCTAATTAGTTTGCATTAGCCAACGTGTAGAAAATGAAAGTACAATCAGTATATCCGTGTTCGTCCGTTGAAAAGCTACTCGAGCAATTTCCAGTTGCAATTTAAAAAAGTAATGCCCGTGCAACTGTGGGTATCACTTCGAGGCATTTTTTTAAGTGTACGACTACGCACAATATCTCGAATAAACATCATTCCGAGGTATATCCTGTTTTATTTAACGTCTCGGTGATTCTGCAGAGCGAAAGAATACAGTTTACGCGAATTCATAATGTCCAACGTGCGCGCATTGCTAAAGAAATGCGGCAGAGTGGCCGTGTAAACGCGCTCAAATATTAATCCCGAATTCGTATATATAATTCGTTTGGTCTGATTAACATTTGCAGAATGGAAGAGAGGAATTTCGTATGTAGTTTCAAAATGAACATATATAACTTTCGCTATCGTATGTCAAGATTTAGCGATGCAAACAACACGTGTTATTGCATCAGAACGGAATGGCGAATTTCACCCAGCCTGTTTTAGTTTTCTGTTCCAGAATTAAAAGGAAGAAGAAGAAGAAGAAAAAAATACTTCATTGATAATTTCTTCGAGGTATACAACCGTTTTCTCCAGTCGAGCCGCGACGATCTACAATGAAAACTACGTTCGACCGGAAGACATCCGGTTTAGAAAATTGTCCATAAAAGACAACCGGTGAGTTTAAAAGTTTTCTTGCTAGACGTAGAAAAGAACTAGAATGTAGTTTATTCAAGGACAGTTACCACATTTAAAAATAGATGCTGGAAAATATCTTGTGGCCTAATAATCCGAATAAGGTTTAATTTATGTTCGATGATATGGAAACTGATTACTGAAATTTATGAAAGGATTCTAGAAATTAATGTTTTCGATTTTTTTTTTTTACTTCTTTTCAACGCGGAATGGGTGGTAAATTCTGTCCGTACGAGTTCCGAAGTTATTTATCCGTATGCCATCCTGCAACTCGTCCGTGTTTATTCAGCTGAAGAAAAGGAGAGGAGAGGGGCTTACGGTCGTCTGTTTCCCGATGCATATGGACGTACCGAAGAGTTTTTCCTGGGGGGGGGGGGGCAAAAATTGTGAAGTCCCAACTAACTCAACTCGAAATTCCGATATATCAAAGCAAAGAAAGAAAAACGAAAAACCTTTAGATTTGTTGGATTTTTCCCAACTTCTCAACTCAATTCCCAAGTATCAGAACAAAACAAAACCTTTTGACTTGTTGGATTTTTCCAACTCCGCTTGACTGAAATGGTAAATTTCCCTAACTGCTGAGTGAAAAACTCTTACGGGGCAAGGGGGAAGGGGCGGGGTAAAGTATCCCCCCTATCGGTACGTCCCTGCCAATGCATGTAGTTCATATGTCGAATTGTTTGAATTCATACCCAAGGACGTACCGATAGGGAGCAGGGAGGTAACTTACCCCCTGTAGGAATTTTTCAGTTAGCAGTTGGGAAAATTTACCATTTCAGTCAGGCGAGTTAGGAAAATCGAACAACTTAAAAGGTTTTTCTTCTTTTGCATTGTCACTTGGGAATTTTGAGTTGAGTCAGTTGGGATTTTCACAGTTTTTACCCACCCAGGAACAACTCTTTGGTACGTTCCTGTTCATAGCACGATAGTTATTATGATTGATGGAAAAGTGGGCGTAATATTTCTGTGGCAGAGGGAGGGAGATTTCAGCCCCGGAACACTCATTCCTCCAGAAGCTTAAATTAATGTAAACATCTGATTATCGTAAGCGATTCACAAGGTTTCGAGAAAAGCCCTTTTCCAAGACCCGCTAATCCCTTAATTAGTACAATTAGAAGTAAATGCGGTAGGGCGGTCTTTACCTTAAATTTTCTCTCATCAATGTTCCCAACGTGGACGCGGGGAAGGAAATTCTGAGAATTCTACAGAAAGTTGAAAGATTCTCGCAAATCACAGCCGAGTCTATCCTGACGCAGGCCCAATCGAGGTAATTCCACGGTAGAGTTGCGGTGTCCCGGGGCTAATTTCGGGTGCGTGCACCGTCATACGCTCCATCATCGTTGGAAGTGTTTAAGTCTTAGACGCGCACTTGAAAAGTCACCAAGAGCCTCCAGGAATCTTAAAAAGTCGTAATCAAGGCTTAAAGAAAGCCAATCAATGATCAGTTTTTTTGTTTTTTTTAAGAAATTTGACAATGGGCAAAGCTGCTCATAGGCGCCGACTTATGGAAAATATTGGGGGGGGGGGAATCAGTCGGAGCGTGTTTTTTTCTTTGATTATTTTATTGAGACGCGTCTGATATTTCGGTATTATCGATTTTATTCTTATTCGTTTCCTCTTTTTTCTTTCTTTTTTGTTAAATTTAAACATTGACGGTAAAATTAGTTGTACTTTTTCCATTTTTGAGTTGAAAATATTGGGGGGCGGCAAAGCGCCCCCTCCCCACGAAGTGCCAAGTCGGCGCCTATGAAGCTGCTTCACAAAGGAACGTCTTAAGACTAAATTTTCAAAATTTTCGAGGAAACAAAGTAGAATTTTAAAATTCTAGTCTGCTTCCGTAACAAGACTAACTATTTTACAAAACAAAGTTAGAAGTCTTACCTCAATTATTTTATCATAAACATATGAATTAGTGCAGGCAGGACGACTTTTTCTAGTGGATGCGCTGTAGATAGGACATTTTATCTTTGTAACCAGGGCTGCAAAGGGTAATAAATTGTCACTTCCGCTGAAAAAAAAAAAAATTATTATGGTTCGGTTTTTGTTGAAAGCAAAATTTTAATTATGGTATCGAGCTCTTTTTGACAACACAACAGAAAATTCAACTTCTCTCTTTTAGTCATGGTAGAAAGTTCAGTTTTCAACCTCTTTAAGTACAACACTTCATTAACAGGAGGAGTGCCAGTTTTGATTCGTCAGACTTCACAAAAAAATGTTAGATGGTTTCAAAAACACAATTAAGAAGTGTTACATATAGCGGACACATTCCTGAATGCAAAATATAGATTAATATTTTATTTTAGAAGATTGAAACTTTTCAGTCATATTGGTGAATAATTGGGAAACTGCAAATAGGAATTCCAATTCATTTTTTGTGAGTTGTCTGCAATAAAAAAGAATGAATGAGTTTATAAAATTTGCTATTTCAGCGTGTCCATTTTTGTTCGGAAATGATTTTTCCTGACTTTTCCAGGTTTTCCAGTTCTCCAGACCCTTTAAGTACAAATTGCATAGCAAGGGGGGGGGTTGAGGTCAAGTTTTTTCGAATATCTTGAGTGGCGAATATCATCAATCACTCCACAAACTTTTTTTTTACTATCGTGTGCTTTATGAAGCTGTGGCAGAGAGGGTGTAAAAATTTAATTATGGAAATAAAAACGCGCTCTATGGGGTGCAGCGTGGTTTTTTGTTGTGATTTCGTGTGGCTTAATGGCGACCGTGATGGGGGGGGGGGGGGGGGGGTGGGGTTCGAGGTCGCTGCATTCGATCTTAGGGGTAATTTTTGGATTCCGTCCCTACTATGGGAATGCAATGGACATCCCGCAGGACTGTCCCGCACTAGTGTTCACCTTCAACCTCCACAAGACAACCGTTCGCCTTCAACTTCCGTTAGCTACTGAACTGCAGTGGGTGCTTGAGCTCAACTCTGAGGCACTTCCCCTGTAGTACTCTCTATCTGACAAAGTAGACTACTAAAGCCATACTTAAGAGAAACCCTATCAAACGAACATCGCATCCAACTCGCTCTCTCTGCTTTGTTCGTTTTCTCTCTCGCGTCAGGCTGCTTCTGACCCCTAAGTACACGCACATAACTATATAAGTACATAACCTAAGGTATTCTAAGGACAAGATATACTCAGTGAAACACACCAGATTCTTAAATCGGCACAACCAACACAACTTATTTAGTGATTCACTGTCACTCGCTTACTTATTCAGTTATTCACACAGTTACCCAATCACTTACTCAGGGACTCAGTGATTCACTCAGTCACTCACTTATTTATCAAGTTATTCACTCAGTGACTCAGTGATTCACTCACTTACTTAGTTATTCATACTCATTCTGTAAGGTAGTTATTCATTCATTCACTCCCTCACTCCATCACTCCCTTCAATAAGTCAGTGATTCAATCACTCACTCACTTAATCAATCATTTGCTTACTTACTTAGTGATTCACTCAGTTACTCAATCGCCTACTCAGTGATTCAGTGATTCACTCACTTACTTAGTTATTCATACTCATTCTGTAATGTAGTTATTCATTCACTTCCTCACTCCATCACTCACTCCATAAGTCAGTGATACACTCACTCACCCACTCACTCAATCATTTGCTTACTTACTTAGTGATTCACTCAGTTACTCAATCACCTACTCAGTGATTCAGTGATTCACTCATTCTCTAATTTAGTTATTCATTCACTTCCTCACTTCCTCACTCACTCAATAAGTCAGTGATTCACTCAGTCATTCGTTTACTTATTCAGTTATTCACACAGTTACTCACTCACTTACTCAGTGGCACAATGATTCACTCACTCACTAAGTCATTCGGTGATTCACTCACTCACTCACTCACTCAATCATTCATTCGCTAATTCAGTTATTCATTCACTTCCTCACCTCGTCACTTACTCAATCATTTGTAAACGACTATAGCGCACCACCGCTTTGAGCAGCCCGAAATCTGTTGTTACTAGATTCTCTGTTTGACCTAGAGCTTAAAATTGGGAAAGTGAACATTTTATTAAAATCTAAAAGTTGAAAATAAAAAAGACTTATTTTCCCCAATGTCACAAGCTGAATCCGATAGCAAATGTTTATTGTTTAATTTACGGTCTTTGGTCCTGGTGAATATTCGGGCCGTACATTCGTCAGAGCGCGTCGCTATCGATTCGAAGAGATAAGTAGCAAAGGTAAATCTATACATTTTCCCCATTAATGTAACATACTTATTAAAGTTGAAGTATGTATCTCGAAAATTAAGACGTTCTTGAAGTATTTAAAAAGAAACGAATTTTTCGAACAAAGAATTTTATTTCTGTTTATACTATTTTTATACCTAGATTCCAAAATTTTTGCTAAATGTGTCAAAAACTTCACATTTTGGTCGCTTGATAAGAGTTGTCGATACTAGCGCATTGGAACAAAAGTCAAAAACTCCATGTATTTTCCCCATAAGAACGAAAGGGTACTTCTGGCAACGGATTCCCCTAATCCGATCGACAAGGAACTTTATATAGTTTTTTTTTGATTTGATTTGATTTTATTGGAATCATTTTAGAAGAAGAATCAGAGGAAATTCAAAAAAAAGATCGATCACCAAGCCACCTCAATGTGTAAAGGAAATTGTGTGTTCCTCTCAGGTTTTTTTCTAACATCCTTCCATTTTACCTCCCAGAATAGGGTATGCTCATGTGCCAAATGTGAGTGCTTGGGGGATAAGGTTCCTATATGCATTTGCAGGGACGAAACTATGGGGTGGGGGGTAAAACAACTCCAATAATTGGGCAGTCACCAAATTTTGAAACTATTTATTTGAATTTTTTATTTTCTAAGAACGTGTTTGCTTGTTTTTATTATTATTAATTTTTTTTTTTCAATTAAAAAATATTTTGATTAAAAAATCGGCGAATTTTCAAATTTTTAGAAAATTTTTGTCGGCAAATTTTTAGTTAAAAAAAAATATTTGTCGGCTAATTTTATTTTCTCCCACCCCTCCAAACTGAAAAGCCAGTTTTTCGCTTCTGCAAGTGGCCTTGGGTGGAGGCCGCAAGCGTCAGACAACGGGAATATTTTTTCGGTTATTCAGAGATAGGCACATTGTACAAACAATCAGAAGAAATGTACTTGGAAAATTACGTTCGGGTCGGCTTTTTCTACTCCAAATTCGACTTGACTATATTTTACTCTCCGAAAAAAAAAAGAAGAGGACAACGTGGACGAGCACGAGCGTCTATTAAAATTAAGAAACTAACGAGCCGGCGCGATCTGAAAGGCCTGGTCCGGCGCAAAAAAGTACTTTTTAATTTTCTCCAGTTTACTCATACCGGTTACTTTTGCAGAGAGCGTCGTGAAGATCCATTGCTTTCCCATATTTCAGATGAAAATAAAAAGATATAATAAAAAATTTAATTAAACCATTTCACCCGCGTTTCGCTACGAGAGAATTTTTTTTGCAGACCACGCGGCACACGGACGGGGGATTTGGGCCGAATCGAAACTGGTCGCCAGCGCGCATGCGGCCAATAGTGTACGTCGAGATGGGAGATGGAAGATGGACCCTTACAGCGCAGGGGGTGCGCCATTAAAAGGGGATACTTTCTCTTTCTTCGAGTTTTAGTATAAGCACCCTGAAAGCGCACCTTAAGGTAAATATGACTTTCAATAGGATACCGCACTTTTGGCGGGGAAAAAAAATTAAACGTCAGTGTGTAATGTCGAGCTTCTGTACTTACTTTCTTCGTACACCAAACGCCGGCTCGGCACTTCAAATAAAAACTCAGCTAATAAAGATTTATTAAGACAATGTATATAATATGGTTCGGGAAATGGGTCAAAATTAATGATATTTTTTTTTGTTATTTTATAGGTATAATAATCTTTTTTCGTTAGATACTTTCTCATAACCTTCGTTCGGTCTGTACTTTGTTCCCTTTTAACTCATGTGTATACTGTTTATGCTGGTACCCGGTCGCGTACCGTGATTTGCACCTTTTTTGCCCGCGCCCTTCTTCGGGTGTCATTACCTGAAAATCCGTAACGCCCCCCTTTTAAAAACGTAATTTTAAAAATTTTAATTTTGGGGTTTTTTTTCCCCCCAACGCCGCCCCAATTTTTACGAAACGGCTTTTAAAAAAAAATTTCCCGCGATTTTTTTTTGGTCCCCCGAGGGGCGCAAAATTATACCCCTTTTCGGTAGCATTGTTCTCAAAAATCGCGTGTAACTTTCGGGGAGACCCGGGGAATTGGGGAGGGATCAAGGGGAAATTTTCCGGGGGAAAATTTTTTCCCCCCGGGTATTGTCCCCGGAGTTTTTGAAACGATTAACTAATTTTGTAAATCGGGGCATGTGGGCTTTTTTGCCGCACAGAAACAATTTAATTCTATCTAATAAAAATTGAATAAATCCCTTTATAAAATTTTTATTAGGACCAAATCGATTATTAATTAATCCTAAAATTTTTCGTTCAATTAATATAAAAAAACCTATACTTACTAATAAATTTATTAATATAAAAAAAATTTTAATTATTAATTATTAATATTTTAAATTCTAAATTTAATTAATATAATTAATTTAATATTTTTTTTAAAATTATGTTTATAAATAATTTGCAAAATTAAAATAAATTAAAAATAATTGAAAAATAAGCTAATTAAGCTATTGAACTCATAATTCAAATATAGATAATATCTTTTTTCTTATATTAAATTTATTTAGAATTAACTAAATTAAAATTTCAAAAATTTTATTTATAAATTTAAAATTATTTAATTACTAAAATTTAGTTATAAAAATTTATTATTATATTAATTATTAATATTAACTTAATATTATTTTTTATAAATAATATCTTTATTAATAATAATTGATTATTCTTATGAATTAATATTGAAATAATTAATATTATTACAATTATTTTAATTTTCAATTATAACGAAAATATTTTAAAATTTCAAATTATTCAAATTTTTATTTCAATTATTTTAATTTTATTAATTATTAATTTAAACTATTACTACATAATTAAAATTAATTTAAATAAATTTTTTATTATATTTACCCTATGAATTAAATTAGGATTATTTCCATTTTTTTTTTGAATAAAATCTTTAAATAAAAATATTAATTGAATAAATTTATTTTTAATAAATTTTATTTTAAAAATTCCTTCTTTAATTATAATTATATATATAATAAATTTAAAAATATTTAATTTAAATATTTTTTTATCAATAATTATTTCTATTTTTTTATTCAATAACTTAAATTTAAAATTAATTATTTCTTTTATTTCAATTAATAATATAATCTGATTCATTCTATCTATATTTTTTTCTTTTAATTTTATAATATATTATTTATTTTATTTAATTATAAACTTTTATTTAATTTCTTTCATAAATTTATTTAAGTTAAATTTTATTAATAATTTTAAACTAATTAATTTTAGATCAAAAATTAATTTAACTTTTTTAATTTTTAATATTATAAGAATTCCACCTTTTTTTATATTCTTATTTAAATGACTAATAATTAAAATTATCTTAATAAATAAAATTATTTTTATTATAATCAATTTAATTAATTTAATAAATATAATTTTTTATTTTAAATTATTAATAATCAATTTAATAAATTTTTTTAAAAAAAATATATGATTCAAAAATTTTTATTTTAAAAAAAAAAATATTTTGTTATCTTTTAATTTAATTATTTTAAATTTAATTTAAAAAGAATTAAATATAAATTTCAAATTTATTAAATTTAATTTCTTAATAAAAAAATGATTTATATCAACTAATCATAAAAACATTAGATTTTTATATTTAATTTTAGGAATTTGATCAGGAATAATAGGAATATCAATAAGAATAATCATTCGAATTGAATTAATAAATATTAACAATAATTTTAATAATAATTCAATTTATTACTCTATAATTACTATTCATGCTTTTATTATAATTTTTTTTATAACTATACCTATTATTATTGGAAGATTTAGAAATTGACTAATTCCACTTATAATCTCATCATCAGATTTAATTTACCCTCGAATAAATAATTTCAGATTTTGACTTTTATTCCCATCATTAATTTTTATATTAATAAATTTAATAATTAATAATAATATTAATACAGGATGAACTTTATATCCTCCTTTATCAATTCAAAATAATATTTCTATAAATTTTATTATTTTTTCATTACACTTAAATGGAATATCATCAATTTTAAGATCATTAAATTTTATTTTAACAATTATTTTCATAAAATCAAATAATCTATTAATAAATAAAATTTCATTATTTTGCTGATCAATTATAATTACATCAATTTTATTAATTTTATCTATTCCAGTTTTAGCTAGAGCCATTACTATAATTATTTTAGATCACAATTTATCAACAATATTTTTTAATCCATTAGGAAATGGAAACCCAATTATTTTTCAACATTTATTTTGATTTTTTGGTCATCCAGAAGTTTACATTCTAATTCTTCCAGGATTTGGATTAATATCACAAATTATTAACCAAGAAAATGGAAAAATAGAAATTTTTAGAAAAATTAATATAATTTATGCTATAATTTCAATTGGAATTTTAGGATTTATTGTATGAGCTCATCATATATTTACTATTGGATTAGATATTGATACACAAATATATTTTATAACATCTACTATAATTATCGCAATTCCAACAGGAATTAAAATTTTTAGATGAATCCTTTCTATTAATGGAAATAAATTAAATTTTTCACCTATATATTTATGAATTTTAGGATTTATTTCAATATTTACAATTGGAGGAATAACCGGAATTATTTTATCTAACTCAATTATTGACATTAATTTACATGATTCTTATTATGTTGTTGCTCATTTTCATTATGTATTATCAATAGGAGTAATCTTTTCTATTATATCAAGTTTAATTTTTTGATTTCCCTTAATAATAAATTTTAATTTAAATAATAACTGATTAATAATTAACTCAATTAATATTTTTATTTCTATTAATTTAACTTTTTTTCCTCAACATTTTCTTGGATTAAATGGAATACCACGACGATATATTATATTTTCTGATTATTTTATTTTATGAAATACTCTATCATCAATTGGTTCAATTATATCATTTTTATTTATTATTATATTTATTTCATTAATTTTAGAAAGAATTATATCTAAACGAAAAATAATCTTTTTAATTAAAATTTATAATAATGAGTGAATTAATAATATTCCTTTAAATAATCACTCATTTAATGAAAATTTAAAAATAATATTAATATTTTAAATTAATTAATTAATTAATAAAAAACTTATAAATTTAAAATTTATATATACTTTTAAAGTTATTAATAATAATTTCATGATTAATAATTAATTTTCAAAACCCTAATTCTCTTAATTTAATTTTAATAAATAAAATTCTTAATCAAATTTCAATTATTATAATTATTATTATCTTTTTAATTATAAAATTAATATTTTCAATTTTATTTAATAATTTTATTAATAAAAAAATATCTGAAAATCAAAATTTAGAAATAATTTGAACTTTTCTACCTATAATAATTATTTTATTTATTATAATAATTTCAATTAAATTTATATACATAAATAATGAAATAAAAATAAATTCTTTTTCAATTAAAATTACAGGTAATCAATGATTCTGATCATATGAATTTATAAATTTTAATAAAAAAATTAATTCCTATATAATTATAAAAAAAAATTTCAATTTTAATTTAATTGAAACAGATAATAACTTAATTTTACCATTTAATTACCAAATTTTAATAATTACAAATTCTTTAGATGTAATTCACTCATGAACAATTCCATCTATCAATATTAAAATAGATGCTCTCCCTAATCAACTAAATAATTTTATTATTAAATTTAATAAAACAGGAATAATATATGGACAATGTTCAGAAATTTGTGGAATTAATCATAGATTTATACCAATTCAAATTGAATCAATTCTAATAATAAATTTTATTAATTGAATTAAAAATTTTTTTGATAACTTAAATTAAAGTATTAATTTTTTAAATTAAAAATAGATTTTTTCTTCAAAATATTTAGTTAAATTTTATATATTATAACATTAATTTGTCAAATTAAAATTATTATTATTTTATTATTCAAATAATACCAAATTTATGAAATTTAATTTTATTATTTAATTATTCAATTTTAATTTTAATAATTTTAATTTTATTTTTTAATAAAATTAATTTAATTTATTTAAAAATTATTAAAAATAATTACAAATGATAATAAATATATTTAATAATTTTGATCCTTATAATTTAAATTTTATTCCAATAATCTATTTATTTTCAATAAATTTAATTATTCTTAAACTTAATTTCATATGAATAAATTCTTTTAAAAATTTATTTATTATAAAATTTTCTTTAATAAATATAATTTTAAACAAATCTATTAAATCTAATAAATTATTATTAAACTCAATATTTATTTTTATTTTTTTAATAAACTTTATAAATTTAATTCCTTATTATTTTTCAATTTCTAATAATTTAATATTAACATTATCAATAACTATAATATATTGAATAACTAATTTAATTTATTTATTCATAAATAATTTAAATATTTTATTTTTAAATTTTTGTCCTAAAAATACTCCTATATATTTAATTTTAATTATTAATTTAATTGAATTTAATAGATTTTTATTTCAAATTTTTTCTTTATCATTACGATTAATAATTAATATAATAATAGGACATATTATTATTAATTTAATCAATAATTTTAATTTTATTTTTATTTATTTAATTTTTGAATTATTTATTATTTGTATTCAATCTTACGTATTTTTTATTTTAAATTTACTAAATTTAATTAATTCAAACTATGAAAATTAACAATTCTTTCTATTTAATTAAAAATTCTCCATGACCAATTTTATTAAGATTAAATTTAATATTAATTTTAATTAATTTAATTCATATTATAATAAATTTAAAATTTAATTTAATCAACTTTATTAATATAAATTTAATTTTAATTATATGAATTAATAATTCTAATTTAAAAAAATATTTATCAGGTTATAAAAATTTTTATTTAAATCTTTCTATAAAAATATTATTAATTTTATTTATTTTTTCAGAATTTATATTCTTTTTAACATTCTTTTATATTAATTATTCTAATTATTTATTTTTTAATTTTAACTTTAACATAAAAATTAATTTAAACATATTTAAATTAAATTTCATTATATCATTTCTAAATTTAATAATTTTATTAACTTCAAGAATTACTTTCATAATTTCAATTAAATTTTTTAATATTAAATCTTTAATTTCATTAAATTATTTAAAATTAACAATTATATTAAGAATTTATTTCATTTTAATCCAATTATTTGAATATTATTATTTAAATTTTAACTTAAATAACTCAATTTTTTTTTCAAATTTTTTCATATTAACATTTTTTCATATAATTCATGTATTTTTAGGAATATTATTTATAATTTTTATTTTAATTTCTTATTATATTTATTTTAATAATTTAATAAAATCTATAATAATATGTTGATATTGACATTTTATTGATATAATCTGAATTATAATTTTTTTTATCATTTATTAATTTAATAAATTTTATTAATATATTAAAAATATATTTAATTTCCAATTAAAAAAAAATTAAAATTATTTTATTAATATAAAAAAATATAATTAATTTTCAATTAATAAATTATTATAAAATAATTTTTATTATTTATAAAATAATCTCAATTTTAATTTTATTAATACTAATTATTTTTTTTATTAATAAAAATATTATAAAAAATTTATATAATAAAAATTCTTTTAATTCAATTGAATGCGGATTTAATAATTTAAATAATAAAAATATTTCTTTACCTATAAATTTTATTAAAACTTTAATTTTATTTATTTTTTTTGATTTAGAATTTATTATTTTAATTCCTTTATTTTTAAATAATTCAATAAACTATTTATTATTTTTTTTTTTATTATTTATTATTTTATCTTTAATTTTTGAAATTAAAAATAAAAATATTAAATGAATAATATAAATATTTTAAAAATTTACTTGCTATAAATATTTTTATATAAATATTTAAAAAATTTAAATTAAATTAATTTCGAATTAATTAAAGATAAATAAAAAATCTTAAATTTTTTAATTATAATTATTTTTAATTATAAAAATTACTGTTAATAATTTTAAGGAAAAATTCCAATTAAAAAAATAATTTAGAATTTAAAAATAAAGCTTCTAACTTTTTTATTATAAAATTCTTTTTTTAAAATTTAAATTAATCTTTATTTTTTCAAAATAATATTATAAAAACTTATTAAATATTTTATAATAAATTATTAAAACTTAAATAAAATAAAATTAAAAAAAAAAATTAATAATAATATTAAATATATCAAATTAAAAAATTTTAATTTTATTAACTCTAAAAAAAATTCTAAAATTATTATATTACAATTTAATATAAAAAAATTTAACATTAAATTTAAATAATTAAATAAATTATTTAATAAAATTATAAATTTTACTATAATTATTAATTTAAAATCATTCATTACCATAAAAATAATAAATTTAAAATTAATTTTTATTAATAATTCATTTACTAAAATAAAATTTAAAACTAAAAAAATAATAAATAAAATTTTTATTTTTATATTTATAATAAAAAATATTATTATATAAAAATATATTATAATTAATATTTTAAAAAATATTAAATTCAAAATTAATAGTAATAATAAAACTAACAATAAAAAAAAATTTTCAATTACATTAAAACTTCTTATTATTAAATTATTTAATAAAAATATTCTCTTAAAAAATTTAATTATATAAATTATTCTAAAAAAAAAAAAAAAAAAAAAAAAAAAAAAATTATTTAATTTAATTAAATAAAATAAATCAAAAAATAAATCTTTTAAATAAAATATTCTTATAAAAAATATTCCTATAGTAATTAAAATACATAAAAATATTAAAAAAAATCTCAAAGGTATAAAAATATATATTAACCCTAAAAAACGAACATCTTGAATATCATAATTATTAAAAATAAATATTCCAATACATAAAAATATTATAGATTTAAATAAAGCATGAATCAATATATATATATATATATATATATATAAATATATATACATTAAAAATATTATTAAACTTAAATTATTTATTGTTGATAAAGCTATCAATTTTTTTAAATCATTAACTCAAATCATTTTAAATCTAAATATAATTAATCTTAATAATAAAATAATTAAAATTAAATTTAAATTTAAAAATATAAAAAAACGAAATATAAAATAAACACCTACAGTTACTAATGTAGAAGAATGAACTAATGAAGAAATAGGTAAAGGAGCAATTATAGCTTTTGGTAATCATAAATTTAAAGGAAATTGTGATCTCTTTAATATTATAGAAATAAACAAAAAATTAATTTCTATCAAATTAATATATAAAATTAAATTTAAATTTATTAATAAATTTAAAAATAACATTAATATAACTAATATTATTAAATCACCTAATCGATTTATAATAATTACTAATATTCTAAAAACTAAAACAAAATTTGAATTATAATAAATTACTAATAAAAATGAAATTAATCCTAACAAATCTCATCATATTATTAAATTTAATAAATTTAATCTTGAAATTAAAATCAACATAATAATAATAAATAAAATTAATAATAATTCATATTTTTTATCTATTAAATAAACTTGATTATAAATTTTAATTAAAAAATAAATTATTAAAATAACTAATATAAATAACAAATTAAATTTATCAAATAAAAAAAAAATACTCAAATTTATTATAAAATTAAATTTAAAATTAAAAATTATAATAAACTTTAAATTAAAAATAATAAATAAAATATTAATCAAAATTAAAATTAATAAAAAAAAAATATAATTAATAAATATTATTTATAATATATTTTTAACTTCACAAATTAATATTTTTATTTAAATTATACAAATAAAAGATAATCTCAACTTTAATAAACATCAAAATTATTATTATAAAAATAAAATTAATTAATATAAATTCTTTTACTGAAAAAACTAAACTTAAAAATTTAAAATACTTAATTGAATTATTTAAAGAAATTAATATAATTAAATTATAAATTAATAAAATTATTATAAATATAAATAAAAAAATTAATATAATTAATCTAAAATTTAAAATTAAAACTAAAATAAATAATTCTCCTAAAAATATTAATATAATAGGAACATTAATATTAATTAAAAATATAATAAATAAAATAAATATAAACTTATTTAAAAAATTTATATTAATTTTAATAATTATTAATCGCCTTTTAGAAAAATTATAAATATAACCACACATTAAAAATATAAATAAAGATCTAAATCTATGATGAATTAATAATAATAAAAAACAAAATTTTCTTATCATTATATTAATATAAATTGATAAAATTATTAAATTTATATAAATAATAGAAGAATTAGCAATCAAAATTTTTAAATCTAAATTATTATAAAAAATTAAAGTAATAAAAAATATTCCTCAAAATCTTAAATAAATTAAATAAATATAAAATTGATAAATTAATAGAAATTTCTACATGAACTTTAATTAATCAAAAATGAAAAATAAATAAAGCTATTTTTAATAAAAAAATCAAATTCAAAATAAAAATTAAATAACTAATTATATTTAAATTTTTTATTAAATAAAAATTTATTATTAAATTATTATTTAAAATAATAATTAAAACAGGATAAGTAAAAAATAATAAATAAATTAACAAATAAAATCTAATTATTAAACGTTCAAATTGATACCTATCTAAATTAATTGAAATTAATATTGGCAATAATAATATCTCATAATAAACAATTATTATAAAAAAATTTTTTATCAAAAAAAATATTAAAAAAAATTTCTATTAAAAATTTATTAAAATATTAATATTAATATATTAAATTTAAACTATTAATTAAACAATAAATATTAATTTTTAAAAATTAAATTTTAAAAATTTAAAAATTAAATTTTTTTTAAAATTAAATTTAAATTTAAATTTTATAATTAAATTATATTAATTTAAAATAATATAATAATTAATTGATTTTAATTTCTAATCTAAAAATAAATTATTTAAAATATTTTAACATTTTATTAAATTTATTATTAAATATTAATTTTTATTAAAAAATATTATTAATTTTTATTATTTAAACAATCTTAATACAAAAAGAATTTAATTTAAATAATTCTTTAAAATTTTTAATTTAATTTTTTTTCAATTTTTATATTAAAATTTTTAATTATTTAATTAATTTTTAATTTATTTAATTATATTAAAATTAAATATATTATAAAAATAAATTTTCCAATTCATTTACTATGTTTCGACTTATTAATTTATTAATTGACGGGCAATATGAACATATTTAAAATTTAAATTTATTATTATAATTTTAAATAATAATTACTATTAAATTTATTAATTTTAAATTTTTTATAAAATTTTAAATTAAAAAAATTAATTAATTTATGATTATTTTTTATTTACATAATGATCTATTTTTAATTATTAATAATAAAAATTTAATTTAATTTTAAAATTAAATTTTAACAAATATATATATAAATTAAAATAATTTTTTAAAAGTGTAATTTCTATTTAATAAACAAATTTCTTTAATTATTAAATACTGCCAAATTAATTAACTTTAAAAATTAATTTAATAATTAATATAAATTTTAATTTCAATACTAGGGTATCTAATCCTATTTTAAATAAAATTTAATATAAAAATTATTTTAAAAATATTAAATTTTAAATTTCATCTTAAAATTTAAATATTTAAATTAAAATATTTAATTTTTTATTAATTTAAAAATTAATTTAAATTAATTTGTTTAACCGCTATTGCTGGCACAAAATTTATCTATTATAAATTTATTTATTAAATTTAAAATTAATAAAATTTTTAATATATTTAAATACTATATATATTTATATATATATTTATATATATATTTATATATGAATTTATATATATATTTATATTTATATATATATTTATATTTATATATATATTTATATTTATATATATATTTATATATATATATATATTTATATATATATATGAGTAAGCTGTCCACAACGCGCACACGCACAGTACCAACCTTTCTGATCTGGTGGTAACACGCTCTGCGATTGTAATGCCTTGTTCGTGCGAACTGGCCGTGTTCGTTAGGATGTTAGCGGGGGTATTCAAATATCACTAGCTTTCCGGTGTTAGTGGGACTCGAATCCGAATCGAAACGCAAGAACGCCAGCGGCTTTTAACTTTCTTACTTGGAAGTGTGAAGCAAAGTATTGTTTAAACTCATACTTGGCATCTTCCTTCCTCTAATACATATTTGAGTTGAGTGCTTTATAGAGAATCATCAGGAGGTGTCAGAAATAATCCTATACGTTGCCTCTCAGCTAGAATCTTTTTCTTATCCCGATTGACAATGAAGCCGAATGTGAGCGCTTTTGTGAACATCACTCAGTAATCACACTATTGGTGAGCGGTCACTTCACACGCACTATCTTAAAATGATTAGATGGTGAGCACTCACAAAGAAATGTGATCGGCCAAAAGTCTCTAAATGGAAGTGGTTTGTGACATGTTGCGTGAGCGCTCACCAAATTGTCAATCGGGATGCTTATCGAACACCCTTGTCTCTCTGTCTCTTTCAAGGGAGGTT
>JAJSSI010000327.1:0-22979 GCA_031841125.1 Acanthococcus lagerstroemiae
AATTCTTCAAGAACTTTTTCTTAGGCTACAGCGAGATGTTGGAGTTGTCCGACAAAGGAGAAAATTTCAGTTCGTTGAACTCCAAATTACGAGAAAAAGTGATCGAGTTGTATCTTCAAATTCAAGAGAATAAAACTCGTCAGCGTAAAATCTTCGAGGCTCATGACAACATCTACGATGATTTAGAGACTGAAAGTGTGGCCGCTAAGAAACGTCTTATTCTGAGCTTCGGGGCCTATAACATGAATAATTTACAAAGGCAAGATACCGGCACGTTTGATGGTGACAAGATGAAACAGTTTCGCATGACATTATTAGAAGAAGAATGCGACGCTCAATATAGATTCGAAAGACTGTTCAAAGAGCTGGAGGACAAACTGACGACCCAAACAGTTGAACTGGTGAGAAATGTGAAAATGATTTTTGAAAATATCGTGAAGGAAATGGATACTTACTCAGCTACGATGATCCAGTACATTGCCAACTGTTTCCAAAAAAATTTGAGTGTCGGTAGCGAGCCGCAGTCAAAATCCAAAGAAGATGCTTTTTGGGAAGGTGTGAACTTGGAGACATTCAAGAACGAGTTTCGAAATAGTTACGTCAAGATGGTTGAAGAAGCTGAGGCAAAAGTCACGAATGAATTGCACGAATGGAGGAGTCAAGTTTTGGAAATGTTTAAGAAAAATTTGGTCAGACACCGCAAGTCGGTCGCGGAAATTAAAAAAGCTGTCGAAGCGCTGAAACTAAATTGAAATAAATTTTCTTTCACAACGCAGCACAGTTCTGAATTTATTGTTTGGCATACGCTGCCCGTAAAAACATAATACATCCTTAATACTTGAGGAATACAAATTTCAGTGTGAAGTGCGAATACGCGTAACATTATATGGAAGTATTTTTTCATGGATATCCCATGTAGTACTTATAAGCCAAATAACAATCAACTCCGTAGAAAATTCCAAGCAAAAATCCCAATACCTGCAATCAAAATTAATGTTTTGTCTTTGACACGTCTTTAAAATAAAATAGAAATGGACTAGTTATTATTTGAAGTGCAATGGACCACAAGGTCTGAGCACTCGCACTCAAGGCATACAGCGCCATACCTCACACGAAAGTTATTATTTCATATACATGATTTAAATCTCTTTAAAATTTTTGTGTAGCGACTTGCAATAAGTATTTAATAATATATCCATAATTTTGTTGGTACATATTTCATTTACTACACTTGACCAAATAAGTAAATAAAAAGTTCAGAATCTACCCTAAATTTTCATATATTATTTGAAAAGAAGATAACTAAATAAACGAATTAAAATTTTGGTGTTTGGTGTTTCTCTCCAAATGTAAGTTGCAAAACAATTTTTAAAAACTCATATACATATAAATATACTTTATTTACGCTAAATGACGTCAAAAACAAACGAATTTCTATATTTCAAGGAATATGAAGCACATACATAACATGATGATCTTTAGGTGGGCACAACCGATCCGTCATTTTAGTTGCAGAAAATAAGTTTAAAAATCATCTTAGGAACATCTAATATTTTTTTTAATGTTTTTGGAACTTTTACCGAAGTTTTGGATCCTATCTCAAATATGTACCCTGAAATCAAGTTAAATCAATTGATAGAGCAGTATTTTGTATTCTTGTGAATTTTGCATTCCGCAAATTTTGGTATTTTATGGAAAAATTTTTGTATGAATAATCAGAATGGATAAATAATAATTTCTAGACGATTTGTGGGCAGGCCCATGCGCAAGATTTACCTACTAAGAAGGAGGAATTTTTATCAAGTTTTCTAAACTAAAGAAAAAAGAAGAAAAAATCTTACAAAGAACACTATTAACAAATCAAGTGAAGACATAAAACTTAATGTACACTATTCTTTCAACAAAGTGATGCATCGAGGCACAAAAAAATCGTTTAATGCTGCACTGTAGTTCAAAAGCCTCCTGGGAGGTGATCCCCCCCCCTCTTGTGCACGGGCCTGTTTGTGATTATAATCGGAAACGTATGTAAAATCCAAAGCTCCAATCAAAATTTCGATAAAAAGTTGGTAGTTTTCAAACACGACAGTTGAAGTGACTTTTTGAAATCAAAATAGAGGATCGGTTGTACGATTACTCCTCTATGATAGCATGTGGAGCTTTAATGTGCTGGTACCTTCGTGGTGAAAGTTTTCTAGCTGATGGTCGATAAAACAATAAAAAATTTGTTATAGAAAAGCTGCTGCTTCTAAAACTAGCTAGATATCCATTCGGAATGCAGATAGTTCTAGCAACTAGAAGATAAAAAAATTAACCTCGTGTACCAGCACCTTTACCTTTACTTTAGAATCCGAGTTAATAGTAATTTATGTATTAAAAAAAAAGTGTTATGTTTATGATAAAAGTTTAGAACACATATTTAAATTCAGGCTCTGAAGAAAAATAGGCGTCTAATAAGAATGAAAACATCCAATACGTAAATTTTGAACATGTTTTTTATTAGCTAATTGTAAATTTAATAACTAGCCAGGAAGACAGCTCAAAGATACACCATTTCTTTTTGTTGCTCATTTAAAAAAACAACAAAAAAAACATAATACTTGAAACTATATATATATATTTTTTTTGTTTCTTTTTAATGTAAAATTATGTTCAACGTTTAGGTAAAAAGAAAAGTTTTTGTGGAAATGTGTTCTAAACACCAGGGTGAACATTATTATATTGATAGGGCGACACAAATGGCATTCTCCATAGTTCTTTTTCTCGTATATGTTTGTTACATTGATTCAAAATTATAGGTTATTATCGTGTATTGCTGAAGAAATAATCACATTTCATACTCACATTGACCATCAGCATTAATGGATAGATGATGAAAAATGGAATAATTAAGAACTGTGGGTAGAGAAAGGCTTGAATAGTCAACATTAACCACGAACATGCACTGGTGAAATTGACGCATGCAATGCCATTGAATAATATTTCCTAAAAATTGAAAGAAAAAAAAAGTGATTAATTAACAACTCTGGTATGCGATGTATCACACAGTTGAGTGCACAACTTACAATATTAGTACTTATATTATAATTATGTGAACAATAATACGTAAGTTTACTTGATTTTTTCACGTACGAATAATGAGGATCGAACTAATCTGGATGAACTGTCCGAAAGAACGTATGTAAAAACCAATATAAAAGTTGTAATCAAAGATGCCGACACTACTGATAGAAAAGCATCGTATGAGAAACCAATAGCAGATGCGTATTTCAATCCGAAATTTGATAAAATGAATTTACAAAGACAACCTAATACCTGAACCAATAAAATACAAATAAGATAAATGAATGTAAGGTAAAATATTATTCATGATATAGTAAGAATATGTGGCCTTCCAAAACTCAAATCACTCATCCCATAATATTCATATCGCAGTTATCAATCCTTTTCAACTTTTGAACATGAGTTTTCGAGTACTCATCATTTCGAAAATGTGGATAAAAGTGCTAAGAATATAGCATTTTGAATAACCACTCAGTTGTCTGTCTGGAAGAATTTATTTCTATTTCGTTCCTTCTCGATCAATACTTAATTAATTCGAAATGCAAACAATGTTGCACCACCCAGTCTCTTTCTGCATTTTTTTCCTAATCTAAAAAAAAAATTTTTCTAAATAAAATCTTCATGAAATGCTTACCAATTCCATAATCTTGATTAATCCAACGTACGTCTTTAAATAATTAAAATTCATTTGAAAGCCACAACAATTTTTCTTCACTTTGGCCCGAGTTATTTGATTTATCTGGTGAATGGGTACTATGTGACTGTTCATATCCTGAAGAAATATAAATTTTCATTTACAATATTGGCTCAGTTGTTGGTTGAATTCATTCTGATTCATTACGTAGTTTTATTACTTCTGCATTCTAATTAATTCGCATACCTTATTTAAAATCCATCCCCACCCACCAAAGTGGAAAATAAAATTCTTAATTTAATATATTTCAAACTTTTTAAGGGAACGTTTGAACGGAAAATAAAATTTTAAAGCATTGTTAACTTATCAACTAACATTTTAGTCCTTTGATCTTCTTTTTTTTTTTCTGTTTATCAAGTCACTTCGTAGACTCGCCATTATTTTACGTAAAAATTGTTGACCATAGGTGAAAATGTGGAAACTGAAGAGCCAAATCCAAAATGTGTACCAAGTGCAAGAAGTCTATTTTGAAGAAAAAAAAAGTTACTTTAACGCCACAACAGGACGCAGTGCATTCTGGGGAGACGAAGGTTAATAGGAAATACAAAATTATTTGTCAAAGTCTTCATATTGTAAGTTTCTCAGTCTTGTCATCTAAGAATCCTGATTTCGCCAGATTAATATTCGTCTCAAATGCAATACAAAAAATAAGAAGAAGAAGAAATAATTAAATAAGAAATATTCCAAGAAATAAATTTTTTTCTTAGGATATATTCTACTAGGGGGTGGGATCAATTTATTACGTCCTGTAAAAATTTATGTTGTACGGAAAAAAATCAAAAATTATTTGAGAGAAAAAAAAGATAAAAAGTAAATAGTTTACAAAATTTCTACACTAAGAAACATTGCGATTCCTACCTGAATTCTCGTTTTTTGAGTTCTTCAGGAACGCAATGAAGCATATTTATTCAAATACGAATGATCATGAACGCAAACAGCGGACCTGGGGGGGAGTCTCGTGGGGAGCTGACAAGTATCAAAATAATACTAAAAACTATTTCGCTAGAATAATCTTTCGACCTTTTTGCGGGGGAGGGGGGAGGCTATACCCTCTCTAAGCTTCCTCCCCCCATTTGCGCCTATGCTAATGATAATATAGTCCTCCTGCTTTTTACAAAATTAATTAATAGTTGGACAAAGTTATCAACTATCTTTACAATGAACCGTAAATCATAAGAGAATCTTAAGAGTTTTGTTATGGATTGATATTAATTGTCAATCAACGTAAATTGAAAAAAAAAAATTCTGACAAAAGCGGAAAGATAAACTTTGCACGTTAGAACCGGGCTACCTCTTCAGAAAATATTGATAATAAGTGAATAGTTTAAAAGAAGGGAAAAACTAGATTATCAGGGTCATTATTTTAAAAATATATATTTCAATATCTCTCCCTTGATGACTAGTAAATATTCGAATTTTTCTCTCCTTTATCTCATCAACTCACATTTCTAATTTCTATTTTAACATAGGAGTACACAGATTATTGCATTCTTAGCATGTACACACATCGTCTATTATACAAAATTAAAAATAATACCAGGTGCATACTTACAACAAATATAATTGTTACTCCGGATCGTCTCAAATGTTAAGAATAATTTCCAGAATTATTCGCTGCAAAATAAAAAAAACAAAAAAAACAAAAAAAAACCGCTAAAACAAATTTTTTGTATTCCAACAGTTCTTTTCTTTCCGAACTGTAACTCGTCCTCCAACCTAAGATGCACGAAATGGAATAAAACCGCGTCAATTTTTATTCCAGATGTTCATCGTTCGAAAATGATAACTATTTTTATACCGAGACCATTACTGAGAAGAACCTGGAGTTTCCTCCAGCTGTTCGTACCGTGATTATTTATATTTCTTGTATTATTTCAGGCTTGTAATAACGGATGTAATGGTTACTAGGTAGTTAAATACATAATTGAATACGTATTGGTACCAAAGCCAACTTATTCTCGCAACTTAATAGAAATTCGAAAAATATTTCTCCAGTTAGTTAGAAAACAAATCAATAATTTATTATTTTAAATAAGTTGGAATATTATAATTTATCACAATGTTTCGTTTTATCGAGTACAAATAATTACAAAATACGAGAATAAGTTCCTCACGAAGCTGTTAAAAACAACATAATTACAAAATTTAAAATAAATTAACGAGTCTTAGAATGTAAATAGTACAAAAATGAAAAAAATAATGACGTTTTGATTGAGTAACAAATTAATTAGGAAAACAAATAACAAATTTTATCAATGTAGCAAAAATATTACTGCCTTATAATACTCCGAATCCAGTTCACATTTGACACTACCTTATCATACAGTCTGGGTCTTTGCATTCCAATAGGTGAACAGGATATTCTCCAGTTGCTGATACCAATCAATACCCATTTTTGCTGTTGTGATGTCAAACAAATCATTGAACTTCCGGCCATTTCTTCTTCCTAAAGTTAAAAATCGTATAATTATTGTGGATTTTTTCTTCTTTTTCTATCGCTATAAAACTTATCTGCAGAGCCAGATTTCCCCCAAGGCTGACTAGGCTGAAGCCTCGGCACAAAACTTGAGCGGCGCAAAATTCTTGGAGAGAGAAAAAATAAAGAAAAAAAAAGAGGAAAAAATGAAGAAGTCAAATCAGTGGATAGAAGGAATTTATAAGGCTAGTGCAATAAGACAAATCGCGAGCAAAGCGAACAAAAAAATTTTTACTCTTTTTTCCCAAAAATTATCTGGTCAGTGGCGCAAATTTTCTATTAGTCTTGAACGCAACATACCCAAGTCCGCCTCTGCTTATCTGCATTGTCTGTTTTATATTAACTACATGTTGGTGAGACAATGTTCACAAAACAAAAACATGTAGGTAAATTTTTAGTTTTTGTAGTTTCACTGAACACCAAAGGAAAGATATGCATTCATAGGCGTAATAAGGGGGTATGTGGAGCTTAGGCCTTAATTCTCTGAAAGCTCCTACGAAAAACTTGAAAATTTTACAAGCGAAAGAATTTTTAGCATTATTTTAAAACTTGTCAGCCTCCTCGAGCGTCCTAGCATATGATTTGTTATCTCAAAAGTATACAGTATCGAACAAGAAAATAGCGAAATAAATGAAGGAGATACGAGTGGAGCGGGCTCGCTCAGATACTTCTATCAGTTAGCACAGTCACCCTGATTTGAGAAAGGCTCGAGGAACCCAGAAATCAACTGAAGAAATAGAAAAAGCAAGGACTATTACGGTTTGCATTAGTTAGAAAAACTTTTAAAAAAGAACATTTTTCGCTTGTCGATTTTTCAACGTTCTTTCAGTTGGCGAACATAAGCGCAAATAGTCGACCTGGAATGCAGAGGGTCAAAGGGGTGCTGACAAATATCAAAATAATGCTAACAGTTTTTTTTTACTTAGGGGGTTGCTTTTGAAGAATTTGGGAGGCTAAGCCCTCCTCTTAGTTGTACCTATGATGGCTATAAATCAAAATTTTTTGGGTAAAGAAATTTATATTTCCCTTCTTTGACTTCCCTTCTTCAGTCTTCCGGTGCATTCACCCTGAACGACCGCTTGTAAATGTTCATGTTCTTCCGAAAAAACAAGTTCACGAAAGAAATTTCCACGTATCTAGTGAATGTAAATCGTCAGTATTTTAAAATAACCACCATTTGTACAATATTTACAAATGACTTTACATTGCATTCATCGACATCGAAGGCTGATGCTGCACACAAGCCATTATGCATCATGATGCTCATATCTTCGCAGTTATCCACCGCAGTTTCTTTGATTTCGAGTCGTTGTAGCATTCCTTCTGCAATAACCAAAATTGAAATGTCAAACAGGCTCATAGGTAATGATGTAATTATTGACTCTGACGTTGCAAAAGTTGGGTTAGTTAAATGTTCTGGACCACTCACTGACTTTACTCCATCCGAGAGCATTACAATAGAGAAGTTCCTCGGCAGGAGCGTGATTGAATGGCAAACATACTGGGCGTACGAAATGTGAGTATATCACAGGACTACTTAATTTTATAAGGACTAGCGTGCTCCCCTCGACAGGAGACTTGACCATGCCAACAATATGTCTTTCTTGCAGCCACGGTGACTTTCCGTATAGCCTGACAGCTCCGAATCTCGCCACCCATTCGGCTTTACTTTGCCTGCGAAATAATGGAACATGAATCAACCCTTAGCCGTGTTCCTAAAGTACTCGGAAGTTGTAAGTCTAATGGTAGCTTAAATATTCACCCTTGGAAGCATGCTATTGATGTGATTAGCCAGGATTCAGACAACAGAGTAGCATCGCAGGAGTGCACTCCATTTTTGAAAAGCGCTACATGCCAGGGCCAGTCACCGGCGGTTGCAATTTTATTGAGACCATCGAGAGTGTTCGTGTTTGATCTTGTTGTCTGCACACCGCACTCTGAGTTTCAAAATAATTTTTAAAATGCTTCAACGCGTGATATTTATTTATAATTCGATTATCTATCGTAAATTATTATGGTTGAAGCGTACCAACATCCGAACAGCTGACATACAATACGCGATTCGATGTGCAGTTGCTAGTCAGTGGGTATGGTGTGCTGGAATTCAAATCTTGATGTAAGCCGAAGTGCGTATAAGCATTGGCAGCTGAAAGTTGGGTTATTGGCTTCACTTCAACTTGTTGCAGGTCTCTGAACAAAATAATATAATTATATATAACGCGATCAAACTCGAGCTTATTTTATGGGTGGAAATCCGCGATGTGCAGAAAATATCAGACATTTTTATAGAAGGGCAAAGCGGTGGAAATCCAGCACGATGTGCAGAAACTATTACACATTTATGGAAGGACAAAGCGGTGGAAATGCAACATGATGTACAGAAAATATCATTTTTATGAAAAGACAAGAGGCAGTGGAAAACCAATCTGATATACAGAAAATACAAGACAATAAGCAATACATGGAAGGACAAAGCGGTGGACATCCAGCAAATGTCCAGAAAATATGACATTTATAGAAGGACAAAATCCCTGGGCAGTAATTATGATACAACTTATGAACCAAAACTGATGGACATGTATATTATAATATTATACTGTCTAATTAAGGTACAAAATTCGAGTATGTGTTTCAAGTTAAACTCACTGATAGGAAGTACTTTTGCATATCGACTGTCCTACTTCTCGGAGAACCGATTCATCTGTGTTCTCGTCCTCAATGCACACATTTGCCGAGGTCCCACCTCTCGTGTAAATTACATAACCTTCTTTGTAATTTAGACTATCCAAAGCAGTTTTGATCGGTACGCCTGATGTTATGTTCGGCCACAAGGAAACTGGTGACAAGATAAATGTTCATTACTCTCGACTAATTATCGAAATGACAGTGTTACCCTAGGTCGGTCAATGTTAATAGATAACCAATACCAAAATATCCGAGTTTGCACAATTACCACACACTCTGTACGAAAGTGACGACTTTCTTGCAAACAAATTTAAAATGTTTCTTTTATATTAGAGTTCGTTTTGTATGAGCAATGCTCAATTTTTGGCGAATATATCACTGACCGAATGATAGTCAAAATATATTGTGGCAGCATTTATCCAGTTTGGACGAATAATGACTAACTTTGCTGACAATGCTGAATAAGCGCACCGTCTGAGGATGCCTTCACATGGCAAAGCTCTGTCAATATTTCGATGCATTCAAGACATTCACCTATTATATCTATCGCACGGATCACATCCCTAGTGGGGTTGGAAATGGGGAGGGGCTACAAGGGTACATTGTATCCACTCAAACACACTCACAAAAGAATTGAAAAAAACAATTGAAATATTCAGTGAGTTGATAAAAAGGCATTTTGAAAAAGTTCAGAGGCGAGATTTGAGAAATTTTTGGACAGTTACAAAATTTTCTGCTAGTTCCCTTCACTGTTGAGACAAAAAACTTTTTCTTGTTTTTTTTTTTTTAATTTCAACATAGATTAAAAATGTTTGTACCCCCTTAAAAAAAATATCTGAAGCCACTGCAAACTCATCTTCTCGTACATTGGTATTGGTGTCATATAAAGTGTTCTACGCAATTGAAATCAATACCGGCGCGAAAAAGCGAAAAACATGCTTTCGGAAAAAGTATTGACATGAGAAATTCTGACTAAAATTTAACAAATTTTAGTTGGCAAACTGCAAGTAAAAAAAAAAACTTATTTTTTCCGACTGCCCAACATTTTTCTGAATTTCCAATCCTTTTAGTAAACAACGACTGAAGTAAGTATTGCAAAATTCCTCGTGACAAGGGAAAAAATTACCAGTTACCTAATTTTCCCGACTGAGTGTCAGAATTTTCCGACTTCTGGGTGCCATTTAAGGATGGGGTATCCCTCCTCTCTCGAAATCTTTTCCCTCCTTCGCGCCAGTTCTGACTGAGATTCGAATATTTTATTGTATAGTCCCTGTGTTTCTTATGCAATATGTCTCACTCTTCTGATCTATTCATAAATCCAGTTTTATTCTGTCAGTATACCTACTGCAAATTGAATGGACGAATTCAAAATTACTTACGACAGTTTTTTTCGTCACTACCATCTGGGCAGTCTGGTACATCGTTACAGAAACTTTCTCTGGGAATACAATGTTTGTGGATACCGCAATGCAGATCATTAGAGGAACAATATGAGCACGGAAGTTCGTCTTCTAAATTTACGCAGTCTATTACGCCGTCACAAAGTCGATACGAAAACGGGTCATTAGTTTCTAAAGCAGCAATATTGCAATCTGGAAATGATAAATGATGGGTTTAATCAAATTATAACGAGTAACGATGAAAAGAACCATCATATAGTTTATACTTCTGCTTCTGCAAATAGTTCAAATTAGCTCCAATAGGCGTCCATTATATAGTGTGACTTATTCACAAATAGCACTTGCTATCTAAACATATGACCGAACCTACCGGAAAGTGAAACTTGGTATAGCCGACCTAATATATTATTTACTTAATTGTTGTGTTAATAATATTAAACGATTTGTTTAATGTCGGTAGGTACTATTACTTCTGCGTCAGCTAAATTTGGAATCAATTCAGTATTGTAGAATGTACCTACGATTTCACCCTCAGCTCATTAATGAAAATCACTTTGATCTTGATTATCCCTAGCTTTATGATTTCCATCCTAACTTCACCTCAGTGAAAGTAAAACTCAATACCTAAGTTGACAATTATAAGACTATTGAACTTTAAACAATACACAAGACCATTACTCGGTTGTTTGCGGCAGTTTCTTCCGTACTGGCTGAATTCCGGAAATTTAAAACAGTCCAGACTTTGACTCAATCTTTCGGAAAACCGACTACCGCATCCGGCTAAGAATTCTCGACAAAATTCTCGACATGGTAGAAATGTTTCATCTACCGATGAAGTCGATCGTTGAACACAACCAGGTTGTAAGACCTGGCACAGAAATTCTGCGGCATAAGCAAAGCACTCGCCGTCGATAAGCTCTCTGGAAAGAAAAATCCAGACATGATTTTTTCTAGAATGATTACCCAGCTTCATTAGGTTCAATTCTCGACATATGAGGGAGCACGCATGTTACAGAAAACGCTTACGGGGATTTTAAAACATATTAATTGTGACGTCAGAGTGGTCCATCAAAATTTTTGGTCGGATCGAGAAAAATGAGTTCCAAATTCAAAGATTTGATGTATTGGGCTCAGTTAAACATTTACTTAGAAAACCAACGCATTGTAAAGGTGCTACTGGTTAAAAAATGAATTCAAGATTTAAAAATTTAATGATTTTGCTGTGTGTACAATAAATTAAACATTCGCACAGAAAGGAGAATGGACACTCCTGTAGATGCGCTAGTATCGTGGACAAAAAGATGATCATAATATTTTTACCATAAAAATATGTATAAGTAAAATGAGCTCTAGCATCTCTAATATTGTTTTTTATGGAAAACTGAAGAGAACTAAAGTGTTAGCCCTTACCACTTCCTTTCAGATGAGCTCAGCTTCAATTTTTTTTGCAGAACATTTTTATCACTGACCATCTTTTCGTCCAAATACACCAATCAGCGCGCCGCATTTCATTAGGCCGCTAGAGAGCGACTCTTTAGCGTCCAAACGCGAATCGGTGAAAAATGAACGCAACTGTTTTATTAACTCACCTGAATACAATAACGTCCTCGTTAACTTCTTTAGCATTCTTATGCATGAATATGTTAGGATAGGAAGTCAGATTATTATAAATAGGAGGGCAAAATGGTAACTGAAATGCAGGCACACATCTTCCTAAGACATTGGCGAAATTGTCATCTAGGATATGGCTGAAAGGTGGTAGATTGGGGGACAAAGAGGAGGAGGACATCAGTAAAGAGGAATGCATTTTTCGCAAAGATACATTCTGAATATCGGTGACGCCATTTGGAATCCGTAGGTTTTGCTTTAGAAGGTGAAGGAGATCATCCGTGTCGGCACCGAACATTAACCGTGGGTTAAACTTCAACTCGAAAAGTACCGTGGCATTTTTTTTGTCGGTTTCCCTGGAAGTAAAGAGTAACGAATTACAAATACCTTGGTTTTGTAATTTATGGGTATGCGAAGCAATACAATCGTTATTATCGGCGATACAGAAAGTCTTGGAAGAGCAGCGGCCTGTCGATCTGAAAATAAGGATATGCTTGTGAAGAAAGACCTCAGGTAACCCCGTTGATTGGTTATTACACCTTTTTCCCCTTTCAAATATTTATAACCACTCCTCGACCTGTAAGTGCATTCCGAGCTGCTATGGAAGTAACAGCGAGCGAACACACTTAGAACGGTGTTACTTGAATTAATTTCCTTAGATACATTAAAAAAATATATATGTATACAAAACTACTTACTACTTACCTATCGATTGCAAGAATATCAACTGATAAAAGTGATAGCCGAAGGAGAGGTTGGACTTGTAAAGCTTTTTCAATGGCATTGATGTAGATGGTAGCTTCCAATTTCTGAAAGGAGGATGAATTTAACAACGCAGACCGATACGAATCATTATACGAGATAGCAAAGGAGCCTTGGTATGAAAGTTCCTCTCCGGGTTCAATTTTCACGTAATAATCTGAAAACCCAAAAAAAAATGATCCGTCAGATAAGTAATTCAACTACTGAATTTCCTTATTTGGTTTGTTCAAACTTACACTGATTCGATTTTCTATAGAGTGTATGTAAAACGTATAGGAATGTTTCCAGGTCCTTAATTTTTTAACGGGGGGGGGGGGGGTAAACAGGGCCCCTTCTCTACTACTTAGTTAAGTCCAAATGGTTCTTTTTCTTTTTGGATTTGAAATTTACCGATCAAAACAATTCATTTTGTTTTTAATTTTCTAGACGTGAAATTTGCCTTCTCCCTCCAAGTTGGTTCTCTAGTAAAGTGTCCATCCCCTCCCCCCGCCAGGGAAAAGGAGTCACATTGCGAGTCTGACGCCTTCCGTAGACTCTTTTTTGTAGGGATTACAGTAGAAATAACATCAAAAACGAATTCAGCAATACTCGACGGTATTATCTACATTCTATAATTTAATGTTCTGTTCCCTCAGTAGGCCTTCAAAATAGAAGTTTGAACCAAAATGTCACAAGCAAATTGACCATTTCCGATGTCCGAGTAGACAATCATTTTTATGCTCTTATGCGGTTTCTGTGGTCCGTAATTTTCGAAGTTCAGTGAAGTGTACTTTTTACTCCAAATTCAACGGAGGTCATTGACCTTTGGATTAACTTTCCCTCGAAACTCTCAGTACATACTCTCAATGTTTCACGGTCAAACGATGCTTTCCGACCGAACTCGATTTTTTGAAAGCTTCAACGTTAAACTGCAAATTTTCTTACAGGGAATCCTATGTTAAACTTGACACCTCCCTCCAGCGGCACCCGTCAAAATTTTTCGATTCAAAAAAATTTTGAATGACGGGTTTCTAGACCAAACGGAACAAGTTTAGCTATTGGGAGAAAAACATTTCAAAAATGACGAAATTTTGGACCACCCTGTTCAGGACAGTAAGTCGTGCACTGTGTCGATAAGCGGAACCTTTCGGAATAATTTCAGGTGGAATTTGTATTTTTAGATATTTTTCAACTATTACTAATATCACCTAAAATCCTTATGTAAATTACTTATTAAACCTATTCCCACTTGATGGAGTTGAAATTGCTTAGTGACCTTGGAACGTGACACACCTTTATCTCTAGTGATGTGGCACAATTTTGGGCGGTTCTGTACAAAATTCTGCATTATTCGGGCCGAGCAGCGCTAGTATCGCGCACAAGGAAAATGGGACAATTGGCGAACGCGGCGGGTGGTGGGCAGAAGCTTTCTTTAAATCGATCGAAATCAATTTTTATGAGAGAAGGTAAATTTTAAACAATTTTACGATCTACAAATTTTGTTATTTTAATCTTTCCGCTAAATGGCTTCGTTTTCGACTTATTTTGAGATGACTCAATTAACATTCAAATAGAAAAATCGTCCTGATCCCGTTTTCAATTTTGCCGATTGTACGCTCCTAGCGGATGCTCGGCCCGACTAGTGAGAGGACAAAGGGAAAAATTAGATGTAGCACAAAAAAGGCCATGGTTCATGAGAATTTAGATAAAATAGACTGCAACACTGTAGTGGCGTAATCAAGGTAGTGGATGTACAGGGGTACAAAATATCACTGGTTGTACCCCTTCTGTATCCCTCTTCCCTCCCCCCCAAAAAAATTTAAAAACTATTCAGTTAGTTGATTTGATAAAATGGCGTCTTGAGAGATTTCGTTGACGAGATTTTACGTGATTTTTTGGTTTTTGACTCAAAAAATACAATTTGTCACGGGACAATGCTCCCCCTGCATTTCAGCTTAGGGCAGCTGACTCTTGTACTTGTGTTTATACATTCAATCAACTATTTTTTGGTTGAATGAAGCAACTATTGAATTAGCATTTTAAGTGTCTGAAAGTATCGAATATTAATTTGAAAATAGCGAGTGAGAAATTTAATTTTCTCACAAGTCGAACGTTTATACACATTCGTATATTTTGGTATAATTAGTCACTGAAGATAGGTCGAGGCCTTTCGGTTGTAGTTCGGTGAATTTATTTTAATGTCAAATAAGTATCAATTTAGTATATTTGTTAATTATGAAATGTAAATCAATGAAGAAAAAAATTATCGTACATGCGCAAAATAAGACGACACACGCGGACAGCAATGATATTGATAAACTCAATAATATGCAACAGCAATTTTTGTATTGATGTGTGAATTTACGGGTGAATTTGATTCGCGTTTTACAGTCATCGTTGCCGTAATTTTCCTCGTAACTGTAGTTGCTTGATCTGATACCATTTGCTTGGGACCTTGCGTTTTTAGCGAAACTAAAACCGGTCATTGCTGTATCATCTGAAAGTGCTCTGGAAGTGTAATTGCATTCCTCATTGTTGTCACGTGTATGTTTCGTTCCTCCGCTGACCACAATGCGAGGCTATCTGAAAACAAAAAATTATCCGTTATTTCATACTGTCTGTATTTTAAAACAGAAATACATAATTTAGAAAGTAGAAAGGTGTAGCAAAAACTACAACTTCGATGTTCTAATTACACTACAGGGTGTTTCGAAATGGCAGAGTCGAATGTTCAAGGAGAATACAGAGAAATCAGGATCGTTGCAAACAGGAAGGTCGAGGACTGTCTTCTCACTCCCTTACAAAAACTGAGCACTACCTGGACAATTTGATGATAAATACAGACAAGTTGGAAGGGTTGAATAGGATCATGCATGTCAGTTCGAACAGCAGTGCCATTAACAGCTCAGATTTTGACTAACTCAGAGGAAGGTTCTATAGTTTTTTCCAGTAGTGTATCGGCAAAACTGTTTGACAAAATGTCGATTTGTTCTCAAGATTTCGATGTTTTTACGAAGTCACTACTTTCATAAAACAGAATCTTATTTTCGCGGTATCTCGTGACCGAATCGAGGGAGCAGGGAAGCTCGTTGTGAAGGTGTAAATATGCAAAATTATGTTTTAAATTAAAAATTTTTTTCAATTTTTTTGAATTTGAAAACTAGGTAGAAACGTCTGAAAAAGTCTCACATTTTCCAACTGAGAGAGTCGCCACTGATTTTCCAACTAAAACCAGTTATCAAACCTTTGTATAGGAAGCCCTTCTCCTTCGGTATGCCTCTGAAAGGAGAGAAATTTGTTCCTCTTTTGTTTCAAATAGCTTATTAATTGAAGATTAACTTTTCAAAGTGCGTTAAGTTCATCTTCATAATTTTCGAGTTAAGAGCGGCATCTGATGGTGGAAATGGGCATACGTACGGGAGAGACGTGTACCTTGACTACAGTGTACCTTGACACACATTTCAATATGGCGGCTTGAGAATTGCAGCTGGAAGCTAAAATCACTAAGCGATGTTTGCTTGTTATGTGGCAACGCACCATAGTCTTTTTTGAGGGGGGAAACATCATTTTCTCTTATCACAACATAATTTTACGATTTTTGCGGCCAAAAGTGGAATTTCGTTCAAAGTGATTATTGAGTTTATTTCTGTTTCCTAATTTTTGTTCCTCAAAATTGCTTTTCCGCTGAGTTACTTGGACAGTCAGGAATAATCAAACCGGTCATTCAAGTTGTTTTGAGCGAAGGTGAATGACGATTTGTACTGACACACTAAAATCAATGTACCATGACACACTGATAAAGTGAAGAAGAACAAGTCAGAGCCTAAATACACTTCATTGGCCAAATTGAAGCTAAAGGACCTGAGTGTTTCACCATTAAATTCTTGCAGGGAAAAAATGAAAGCTTTCCGTTTCTTGAACGTAGATGACATTTGGGATGATGTTAAGAAGGACAGTATTAGTGTCGGTATCGGTCACTAGACAAATGGAAAAGGGGATATTACACTTTCATCACCAAATGGGTTCAGTTATGTGAATAAGTGTTTTCTTGTACCAAATATGCGAATAAATGTTCTCTTGAGCCAAAATATAGCGTGTTTTAAGTCGTGTGTCATGGTACATGCAGGTCGTGTACCAAGACACATTTTATTCTTCAAACTCAAATCTTAATATTGCCACTTATTTTGACATAAATATTTTTATATCTAATCAGTGCAATTTATTCAGAAAAATATACTCTCTTCAATGGTGCTATTAAAGACTGTATAGCGCTACAAGAACCTGGGCTATGGACCAAAATGTAAAAATTGTGTTAAGGTACACGCCTTTCCTGCCTAGTAACGCGGACCCTTCATTTTTTGAAAAAACTTGTTCTGATTTTTGTTGAAGTAGGTATATCCTCGAGCCCCTGGAATGATCTGAATTTTTCGACGCCCTTCTTCTATGATCCCGACTTGATCGTGTAAAGGCAAACCTCGCGTTTCCAATTTCTTAATCTTTTCAGGGAGAAACGAAAGGTACGAGTATTAGTTTTGTATGAAAGCGAGGTCAATAGGTAAATTTTTCGTCCGGATCAGTGTTTTCAATTTTCCCACATGTTGGAAATCACCCGGAAATTCCGAAATGAGTTCTGCAAGATTCTCAACTTCATTCTATATGTGAAGGGTAAAGAATTAAAACTCACATTTGCTATTTTACTTCAAGGGCGCAAATAGGCAAAATGCTGTATACGGGTGCAGGAATATTTTTGCTGCGCCTGTGAACGTGGTGTATGTTATACATACCTCGCATTCACAGGCGCAGCAAAGATATTCCTGCACCTTTGTACAGTATTTTGCCTATTTGCGCCATTGAAGCAAACTGGCAAAGGTGAGTTTTGATTTTTTACCCTTCATTATTTCCTCTTTCAAATAATACACATTTTCGCACTTTACCATTATATGTTAACAAAATAGAATATTTCGGTATTTAAGCCATTTAAGCCATTTTCGGCATTTTTCGGTAATATAAAAATTTTTTCCCATCTCCCTACCACCACGATTCATGCTTATCTCTTAATATAACTCGTCTGCCTATCAAGTAAATGACTTGACAAATGCCGAGGAATCCGGTCTCTAGTTACCTATGTCCAACTACACTGCTTTTTTGACATATCTCTCAGACTATTAAGTTCAGGAGGTGGTCCACTTGGAGACCTTTTAGCTGGCTATTGAATTATTGAATAGCGTTACGCCATTTGTGTGAACGCATCTTCATAACTAAACCTTTTTCTTCTTCCTTACATTTTTCTTGTGTGGTGCATCTGGTGCTCGAGCACGTGAGCACCAGTGCTCTACTATGTTCGCCGCCAGTGTCAGCAGATTTTGAAATACATCACAAAGATGCCTCATTTCCTCCGGAATATTGAAAATATGTCGCAGATTATTAACATTCAAATTAAAAACCTGAAAAGATGATTCACTCACCGAAAACTTGAAAAAATGATTCTCTTCCCGAAATGAATGCTTATTAATATAGCCTTAGATTACGCCCCCCCCCCCCCAATTGAAAGATGCAGACTTCCAAAGAATTGGCCATTCGAGAATTTTGAGTTGACATTTTCAATCTTCCGCCTGCACTACGGTCCTGCGAAAGATACTGTGAATACTTTTCCCAATTTATTTTTATCTGCGTAGCCCATGTGGACGTCGTAATGCAGAGTCATCTTGTGAAACTGAAATTGTAAAATCAACTTTTCAAATAGGGGAAAACAGGTCCATGCGTCTTTTATGAAATTAAAAATACGAGTGAATTGATGATATAATAAATAAAATTAACACTCCCGTGGCTGTAATTATTGCAGCGTAATAATCGCGTTTATAGTTCCTTCTTTAAATAATGAAGGTGGGTATATCGATCAAATATATTTTATCGGCTTAATGATGTGGGCTAATTTTTCTTGAGAAGTATTCAGGAAGTTTTTGTGGTTCATCTGTTTGAAGATAACTCGGGTGTTTCGAAAGTTATCTCGTAACGAGCTGCAATTTGTTCGGGTCCAAAAATGACAAGTCAGTGTCTGCACGAGAGAGTGTAAGTACCTATATGTCATTATAAGTGATGAAATTACAAAAACATCATCTTTTTTTCTGTTAGGAACATATTATCGTTATCGTTGCTTACGTCTCTGGAATATTTTCATTTAACATGCTCGCATTCAGCGCGTGATCTGCGATTCCACGTATTGCTTTCTATGTATGGATTTTCTAATGCTATTCTTGATTATTGAATAATTTTTGCTAGAGCTCTCTGTCTGCATAAGACGTTAATTGGGTTCATTGTTTGGTTTCTTCTTACGAATATCCGCGTCGGATATTTAGTTTTGTCAAATGCGCCCGTCTTTTTCCCGAGAGAAAGAATTGAATTTCGTTGTGATGAACGTTAAAAATTTCCCAAAAATCGTAGCCAGCTTGCAAATATAGAGAGTTTGAAAAACTTAATAGCTTGTACAACTCAGGAGGGTATTTTTCTTTGTACATCGAAAACAGTCGACAGCTCAGTCTTTCATTACTTCTAGTATTCCTCTACTCAGTTATTACTTCGAAATCTCAAGAGCATACAAACGATTCAAATACTCGTGGAGGGATTCAGTTGGTACGCATTCTAAATTACCCATCCCAGGATTCCTTCGCCGCATGGTGTCAACTATGCACAAAATATTATACCTGATACTCTATGAACTAGAAATCCCCTTTCGCAAGATTTAGTACCAGCTTTGTACTCATTTTGTACAATTTTGTACCGTCATTCGCAAGTTTTGTACTTTAACGGCTATCGAGATGCTAGCAAATTTCGATCGGGGAAGGGAGCTGGAGATATGCTACCTTGAAGTTAGAATTTCGGGCCTTATTTATTTCACTCAGTCTGGAATAATACTATCCTCAGTTGCGGATATTATTACGAAACTCGTCCCACAATCAGTTTTGAGTTGATATTCGCATTTGAAGTTACCATTTCCTCAGTCCCGACTGAACTTTATGTATACCTCTACAGGGAGATGAGCGCAAAATTCGAAAATGGCGTTACAAAATGGTGCGCAAATTAAGTACGAAATTGCAATGCCGAATTGGACCTGAAATTCAAACTGGGGAATCGCTTGTCTTCAACCTTGCAATGGAATTAGTCAACATGTCGGGAGGGGATCGTATGCGAAATTCGGGAATGACGGTACAAAAAAATGGTAGAGTATGAGTACGAAATTATGACGCCAAATTTGACCGAAAATTCAAACTTGGAAAGATAGCATATTTCCAACCCCTCCCCCTCCTCCAAGCAGAAGGAGTCGATATCTCGGAAGATCGTTGAGCGCAAAATTCCGGAATAATGGTACAAATTCGAACATAATACCAATTTTGAATCAAAATTAGTACTCGAAGCAGTATTTCCCCTCCCTTCAATTTATATTTTTGAATACCGCGTTAGAGGATTGAGCACAAAATTTGGGAATGATGATATCAAATTGAAGAAAAAAAAGTACTAAATTAAAACACCTATTCCGAGCTGGAAATCCGCTGGAAGGGCTGGAATGCCAAATTCGAAAGTGAAGTTACAAAGGGTAAAAAATGAGCCCAAAATTATAACACCAATTTTAATTTGAAATTGGCACTGGGGGCAGTATTTCTCCAGTCCCCCAAATCAAACGTTTGAATTTCTCTGAAGTAGAAATGGAGTACAGAATTTGGGAAAGAAAAGGTTCCAATGGGATAAAGAGAACACAAATGATAATACCAAATTTCAATCTGAAATTCGTTCTTGGGTGTACCTCCAGCCTCCCCCCCCCCCAGAAATTATTGGATCCCTCTAGAAGAGCCTCAATAAAAATTCACTAGTAGCTCGGTAGGGGTCGTATAAAATTTGAGAATGACTGTACAACACGTTACACATGAGTACAAAATTATGGTTACACGTTCAAGCCGAAATTCTACGTGGGTTGCATGTCTTCCAGCCACATTTCCCTGCCTTCTAGTGAAACTTACCAATATCTCAGGAGAGGATTGAGTACAAAATTAGTGAACAATGGTAAAAAATGGGTCAAAATTATGGTACCAAATTTGACCCAAAATTATAATTTGGAGGTAGTATATCTCCAGCCACCCCCTTCCCAACCAAAATTTGATAATGCCTCGGTATGTGTGCTGCAGAAAATTTGGAAATAACTGTTCAAAATAGTACACAATGCGTACAAAATTGACCTCAAATTCTAACTAGGAGGCAGCATTTCTCCAGCGTTTCTAACCTAAATTTGTTCATATCGTTGTTAGGAATAAACAAAATTTCGCATTGACGGTGTAGAATGGTGTACGAAATAAGTACGAAGCTACGGTATTAGACTTGAAATTCCAACTGAGGGGCGACATGGACCTCTTTCTTTCCATATTTTAGGATAACGCTTACTGGCAGTTCAGCTTAAGAAAAGGGGTCGTAGAAAAAATGCTTAGAAAAAACGAAGACCAGATATTAATTTTTTGAAAAGAGGTCGTGGAAAAAATGCTAACAAAAAACCAAGACCGGATATTAATTTTTTACGCTGGACAAGAATAAGGAAATTCGTGTGATTCTCTTAAGTATCAAACTCCTTATTATCTGGACCATATAGTCACCTGCTGGCCTACTCACAAACTCACCAACTCACCATTATTAAATAAATCGCACTTATATTCGTTTTTATAGTGACGAATGATCGCTTTCTTATAACCTTTCTTACAACATGGCCACCCACATACGAGAAATTCACGCTTATCAGGCCTACTTTTAACGTAAGAACACAAGATGAAAGGTTTACAACTGGGTATCTCTTTTCATCTACACGGTTAAGTTTTACAGCAAACGATAAAATTTAATGATCTGAATCCGACTAATTGTGCACATCTTTCAGTAATCGTTTACTGCATCTCTGCAGGGGACTTGCTTTGAACTTTCAGAATTATTTTCAAAATCATCGGACATAAAATGATGTACAATAACAACCTCTGTATCATGGATATGGTTTCCTTGAAATCTCAAATTCAAAAAGCAAAACATATAATTTCTTGTTGCGATTAAGTTCGATCAATTTTGTCAAGCGACAGCAAGTGTGCTTGCATAAATAATTGGGGAACTTCAATAAAATCAAATGCACGATTTTTTCAAATTCGGTTTGTGTACCTATCTAATGAAAAATATGGGTGCTCGTCGTACTTGCATGTATCGGCAGTTAAACGTCAACCCAAAATAGCCTGAAAAAATCGAAACTATGGAAATCGTACTGTGTTTTTACAAGATTTCTCGATGCGTGTTTTCGATTAGAAAAAAGAAAGAAAAAAAAGGAAATTTTTTTTGTCGATCCATTCTAATTCTAGTTTGTTTCACTTTTACTGTCTGCATATAGTCAATAATCATGCTGTTATAATGGTTTCTATTTCATCAGTTTGATCGCGAATGCGCCAAATTATCCGAATCATCATGTTCCATATATGTAAACTCGTTTTCGTTAATCATAGCGTCAAATTGATAAGTGAGAAATGTAAACGAAATGCCAACGGGTGGAGTCCTCTTCTTGCGTGGGCAATATCACGTATTTAAGAGAGATAGAGATAGAGAGAGAGAGAGAGAGAGAGAGAGAGAGAGAGAGAGAGAAAAAAAAAACCTAAACCTTTATAATTACTGGATTTGTGAATTTTTAAACACAAAAAACGTAACAACGCCCTTTCTCTTCGTATACGGAGTACCGAAGTCGTAAAATTTGTATGTAGGTTATAATGAAATTCTAATGTAGTCGCAGTATCCACATAAAACTATCAAGTTGATTAGTCAAACAGTCCGTCGATCAAATTTTTGCAAATAAGTATTAGATCTAGAGGCCTTTGATCCTATCTATTTCCATTTGTTATACGTATATGTGACGCCCTTGTGTGCGAATAATTCTCATGAGAATTATTCGCACACAAGGGCGTCACTTTATTCTTCAAACTTGGGGTTTTGAGTAAAAACGGGTGGATTCTTATTTTTCCACGAATACTATCCTCAACATTCTCGCTAACCTCAATAACATTACTAGCCCCCTTCGTTTCATGATCACTTCTAATTCCCTCCCTTTCAATAACAACAATCTCTTACAATTGATCATCAAAACTACTACCAAACTATTACATTTCCCCTAAAATATCAATCCACCTTGGCTCTCGTACTCACCAAAGTTGAACCTGTCACTTACCATCAACCTCAACAAATCCGAAAAAAGATCTCAATCACCTCCTTAACAAATATCCCAATTCCATCCAAGTATATACTGATGACTCCA
>JAJSSI010000328.1:0-22869 GCA_031841125.1 Acanthococcus lagerstroemiae
GTCCCTCATTACCGTTGAACATTTTTCATTACCAAAACTGTTTTACGTCGGCGCAGAGCTGGTGTGAATATGCGCAAGTCCACTGAACTACTACATGTACAAATTATACGAAAATATTATGCAGGAGTAGTGGTAAGGTCCGCGAACTAATTTTCGTAGTTGTAATACCACAGTTCTACGTATCCGTAAAACGAATGTAAGTTTCATAATTTGCGCTTATGAGCGTACAGTACCCGTGAATCCCGATTCAACGCCTACACAGCTGCCACCTGCCGTGTAAAGTTAAAAGATTTGTCGTTTCTGTTTGTGTTTACAACTTTTAAAAATAACGATCAGTTCGGCAGGTCGGCACGATTAACGTATAACGTTCGTCTTGTGTCATCTCTCTGCAACTACAAATTAATTATTTGTGAATAGGTAAGTTAATCTCAGTTACGTGTTATTATTGTTTGGCATTTTTCGATTTATGGTACGCGGCATATATGTTGGTAATTCTTGGTGCTCCATTGCAGAGATGGATGGTAGAAAAAATGGACCAAGAGACGAGAAGAGATGAATTGTATTACGATCCCAGAAGTGGAAAATTTATTAAACGGACTACTCGATCTTTACTGGTAAGTTGCTAGATCCTATCTTAAGCGATTCTCATCACCCTATTAGAAAACTTCAAAGTTTATTTTCATGTAAAATACCGGCACTTACATGTGTATTCGTGAGACAAGTACCAATTTGAGGACATTTGGTTATATTATAGCATAACATTCCGGAAAGGAAGGAGCAGCCGACGACGAGCAATCTTCAAGTAAAAGAAATCGATGAGGTGAGTGAAAAACAATTTACTTATGAACATGGAGGGATGAGAAGAAATCCAAGAAGATATTATAACGACAGCATTCCGTGATAACGAGGACGAACAAAACGATAATTCTATTTCCTCTTTGGTGAGCACCTGTTGATATTTTCATGAACAAACACCGAGTGACAATAATACTTCTAGCTGATCTGTTTCTGTATAATTGAATTAGATATACAGCGGTGTTGAAGCTGAGGAGGAGGAATCAAATAATACAGTGAACACAGCGGTATCGAATCACTGTTGCAGATGATCCTGTAAACCACAAATCGCGGAAGCTATATTGTCGAAGGTGACAGACAATTGAGGTGGACAAAAGTTTCATTCCACTGTATCGCCTTCCAGACTGGTAAGTTACAGCTGAATCTAATTTTGAGTAAAGGTTACAGCGCGCAAATAGTTTTAAAAGCCCTGTTTGTATCTTAGGTACATTGAAGATTCACCTTTCAAGATATTAACATTGGAAATTCTTCCTTCGTATGTTTGTTTCTCACTGTGCTCTGGTATACAGAGACGAAACGACTTTCAGTTGGGGGGGGGGGAGAAGGAAAATTTGCAGACAAACATTTTTTACTTTAACTAAAAATAAAATTTTTTTAAATTTGCCGATTTTTTAGTTAAAATATTTTTAATTGAAAAAAAAAAAAAACAACAAAAAAACGAACCAGCGTTCTTAGAAAATGAAAAATTCAAATGAACAGTTTCAAAATTTGCCAACTGCCAAATTATTGGAGGCACGGACGTACCGATAAGGGGGCAGGGGGCAACGGGAAAATTTATCATTGCAGTCAGGCGAGCTTTTTTTTTTTTTTGTTTTTGTTTTGTTGTTTGTTTTTTTTGCTTTGATATTTGGGAATTGAGTTGAGAGGTTGGGAAAATCCAACAAGTCAAAGGGGTTTTCTTCTTTTGCATTGATACTTGGGAATTTTGAGTTGAGTCAGTTGGGACTTTCACAATTTCTACCCCCCCCCCCCCTTCCATCAAGAAAAACTCTTCGGTACGTCCCTGGACTCCAGAACTCAGAATGGGATCCCAAAGTGGATAGACTATCGACATTAATTACTGACCTTAAGGGTAGTTGAATTGGAACATGCGCTAAATTTTGAATCTGATTCAAGCTTAAGAGACCCCATAAATCGAAATGGACGAGCACTAATTAGTTTTTACAAATCGAGTAGACTATTGAAGTGGAGAGTTCTTACGATCTTAAATTCAAATTAACAGACTGTTTTTGAAAATGCTAAAACTTGCTGATTCATTTTCATCATTACAAACATCCTAATCTCTTGAGAAAGGGTTAAATCGTCAAATCCGAATTTTCACAAACAGCATATATGATTTTATAAAAAATGATTGTACTATCGAAGTGAAAGTTGTTTTATTTCCATTTTCTTGTTTGAGGTGGGGGGAGGGGGGCTGTTACAATGGGACCTTTGATTGGACTTCATCATTCTTAGGTTAAGCAATTTTTGCGCGTAATGTTGAAGAGAAAATTCATTGAAGCTTGCATCTTTACCAGCCATCATTTGAAGTCCAAAGATTGACAAAAATTAATTGGCATTGAAAACCCAAGTAATCGATTGAAACAGCGACTATTGTAATTCCTAATTTTGGTTCGATTTCATAGTTTTTTGATTATTAAAGACTGGAATGTTCCCCTTATAATAACTCATACTTGGATAAATTTTGAAATTTTTCCTCCATTTTAAATTTTGGTAATTTGATGGTTATGAAAATGTTGAAAGATTAAATCAAGTTCGTTCAATTTCGACTCTCATTTTGGTGTTTGGGGCCTACCCTAGAGTCAATATCTAAAATTTATCGCGTTGATGGAATTTCCAAATTAGGCGACCTCTCCTCTCCCCTTCCCAATTTCGATATTTGATTCGGTTACCGGGAAGTCAATTTTAATCTCTTCTGAAGATCAGTTTTGGCCTTTGAAGCGTAAATCGGGAATCCAAGAGGAATCTGATGAAATTTTCAAATTCAGCAACCCAGAAGATTCTAATATTTTATTCGATTTCCTAGAAATTACTTTTGAATTTTGGGGCCCAAATTGCAGTTTAATAAGAAAGCTCATAGAAGCTTTCGAATTCAGCGATGCGAAAAACTGCTTGTATTTTGATTCGTTACTCAATTTTCCAAGAATAGAAAACTCTAACAGTCAATTCCGGGTTGAAAGAAAAATCTTCTGGTGAAATTTTCGAAATCAACGACCCAAAAACTCCTATTTTAGTGATCTTTCCATAAAAAATTTCAAGTTTAGCTCTGGTCTTGCTTAATGGGAGCGATTTTTTTCCCCCCTCGAAAAAGAAACGAGACCTTGCCGTCAGAGATGCCGAATTAAGGGAAAACACTTTCATTCTTTTCCCATTCAGAATGGGCTCATCTTCATTCTTTGAGAAAAAGAAAAAATAGGAAAATGAGAATGAATGCATTCCTCAATTCAATGTCTCTACTTGCCTTTTGAAGACCCCAGTTTGTCCCACGTCGATCGGACTTTGGAATAAAAATGGGTGTGGGGATTATCATTTTACAGTTTGTATACAAATTAACGGTTAGTGTTTTTATTCACTAACAAGGCGGGATTACCTGACTGGCCACAATATGCTAATTTTTTTTACCAACCCCAAAAATGTACGTAAAATAAATCCCACTTTATTCATTTTCAATTTTTCATCACCCAATCACTTACATTTGCTCAAATGAGCGTACCCTAATCTGGGAAGGTAAGCTGGAAGGATGTTAGGAATACTTGAGAGGAACACGCAACTTCCTTTACACATTAAGATGGTCGTTATTTACGCTTAGTGATATTTTTTCCTGAATGACTTTCTTCTGATTCGTCTCCTAAGTTGGTTCCAATAGATTAAAAAAAAACAAAAAGCTACAAAGTTTCAGGTTAATCGGATGGAGAGGAATCCGTGCCACAAGCTCCCTTTCGTTTTTATGGGAAAAACACATGTTGTTTCGACTTTTGTTTCAGACTAAATTTCCCTCCTATATTCACCAGGACCAAAGCCCGTAAATTGAACAATAGAACATTTGCTATCGGATTCATCTTGTGACGCTGGAAAATAAGTCTTCTGCTTTCAACTTTTAGAATTTAATAAAATGTTCAACTTTCTCAAATTTTAGGCTCTAGGTCTAACAGAGAATCTAGTAAAAACAGAATAGTAACTGAAATTCGAAATTCAACGTTTGCTATCGACTTTCAAATTTTCGAAATGTCTTCCATGTTTCAGCTTTGTTTCAACCGTTCAGATAACGTTCGATACTCAGCTTGAAACCTACCTTCGACTCTTGACTGACTAGTCTCTGACAGGAGTCCAGGGTACTCCATTTTCAGAAACGAAATTTGCCTTTCAGTTTGAAAAGGTGGAGAAGAAAAATTTACCGACAAATATTTTTTTTAACTAAAAATTCGCTGACAAAATGTTTAAAAAATTATAAACATGCCAATTTTTTAATCGAAATATTTTTTAATTCAAAAAAAAAAACACACAAACAAACAAACAGACATTCCTCAAAAATGAAAAATTCAAATGAATAGTTTCCAAGTTTGCCGACTGCAACATTATTGGGGGGGGGGGTTCAACACCCACACCTCCATATAGTTTCGCCCCTGCGTGGTATATATTACACTACTCAGCGAATTTTTACTTTCTTTTTTGAAAAAGACTGGAATGAGGATTGGTGACTTTAGGTGTACCTTCTGAGTTTCATCCGATATAACACTGCTCATTCTTCTCCAATATGTTAGGTCTCTCTGTAAGAACCTCAGACAAAGCTTATGAAAATTTATAGTTTCGGTGAATTTTACTGATCTTGTAAGATGCCATTGTACTGGTGGTTCTAAACATTGTCCTGTGCGCTGTATTTTGTTCGTTCTTTTTTCTTTTGAATGGCCTAATTCGATTATTACAACAAAATTTGAACCACAGGCCACAGAACCCCCGCTTATCTGTTGATTCCATATGTATTATGGAAATGAATGTGGTGTGGTGAGACGTATGGCGATGCACAATTGCCAAAGTGGCCCCTATGACACCGCACCCCCAGCACCGGAAACTACCCTTCCAGGCATCGCACCAGTCAGGGGCGAAACTATAGGGGTGTGGGAGGTTGAAACACTCCCATAGGTGGGAGTCAGTATGGCCAGCTTTGAAAATTGTCCCTCGGTTTTTTGTCCATCGGCATGACTCTTTTTCAACCAATTACAAAACAAAAGCTCCAATATTTTCCGTCGCAATTAATGGTCAAATTGTATAGGTATTCTTATCAGAGCAATACAGTCCGCAAACCAAATTCCGTTTTTTTTTGTGACGAGACTCCTGCATTTGCGTATTATTGTCTAAAATTAAGAATTGAAAAAAATTGTCTTTCGGCATGATCATCTTTATGCAACGATAGACGTTCATCATCCAAAAATAATTACATCTAATGGATGGGTTAGAATGCCTTTATCAACTCTCCATATAATTCTTTGTTTTGGAATCTACTACTCGACGGCAGAACATTTTTTGTTCGGTATTCTCTTTCGGTATGTATTTTATTATGTGTCCTTTGGCATGGAATTCATTATGTTACCAATATGTTATACAAAACGCCTCTTAACAACTCCCATCAAAAAAAGTTCAAATATCCCCTACTTTCCTTCATGAAAAAACATACCTGAAATATCAACATTTTTGAAGAATGTCCCAGGAGGGAAATTTGGTCTGGAACAAAAGTCAAAACCCCATATGTGTTTTTCCCATAACAATGAAAGGGAACTTGTGGCACGGATTCCCCTAATCCAATCGACCTGAAACTTCGTAGGCTTTTTTTTTTTTTTTGATTTTATTGGGATCAGTTTAGGAGACGAATCAGAGAAAATTAAAAAAAAAAGATCTCCAAGAGTAAATAACGACCACCTTAATGTGTAAAGGAAGTGTGTGTTCCTCTCAAGTATCTAACATTTTTCCACCTTACCCTCCCAGACTAGGGTATGCTCTTGTGCGCAAATGTGAGAACTTGAAGGATAAGGTTCCAATCTGTATTTGCAGAAACGAATCTATGGGTGGAGGGGGAAACACTCCCAACAATTTGAAACTCGGCAAATTTTGATACTGTTCATTTGAATTTTTCATTTTCTTAGAACGTTTGTTTATTTCTTTTTATTTTTTCAATTAAAAAATATTTTGATGAAAAATTGGCAAAGTTTCAGTTTAAAAAATGTTTGTAGGCAAATATTCCTTCTTTACCGCCCCCCCCCCCCAACTGAAAGTCAAGTTTCGTCTCTGGCATCAGTGCCGAGGGGGATGGAAATGAATGTAACTGAATGTTTCATTAATCTCTTAAGATGGACCACCACAAGCAGGCGTGTGTAATGATTATATTTTGATGGAACAATTATTGTTTGCAGATATGTTATAAAATCGAATTCGTTAGCGTTTACTTCTGTATTGCAGATAAATTATTGTTAGTACTTGGAAAGCAATGAGTGATACCTAGTTCATCAACAGAAAAACCGCTTTCAAAAATGAAAAGTAAGAAACAGTCAGAACTTCTTGAAGAACGTAACCTTAAAAGGAAAAAATATGCCGATGATCATTATGAACGTGTTGATTCGCAGACCTTAAGACCTCAACTTGGTAAGTTTGTTTTAATACTATTGAACTACCTACTTGATGATTTATCAGGGTTGCCACTTTCAGAAAATCCAAGGAAGGTCATTTGTCATTTTCTCAAATATGCTTGTCCCCCCCCCCCCCTCCCAATAATCGACAAGTTCGGTAAATTTTCGGTAAATTCCAAAGTCATATAGAATTCAGATTCGGCCAATCGGCAATCAGCAAATGCGAAATTTGACGAATGCTGAACCAAGAAATGAAAAATATTCGTCGGAAAATTTTTAATCGGCATCCCGTTCAAAAAACACCCTAGTTGCGTCCTTGATACTGCACCAAAAAAAAATATTTTTAAGAGCTGTTTAGGAGAGCAGAGTCATTTGTAATTTGGCGGTTACCCCCCATTCCTTTTAACATTTTAGTAGGTAATCGCCAAGTTGATTGCTCACAGAAAAACAAAGTCTGTGCTGGTTTTTGAGGTGCAGTTGTTAGTTGTTTGTGTAGACTGTCAAGTTCGTCAAAGTTATATGGAATCTACATAAGCAACTTGAATGCAAAAAAACAACAAAAAACAGTAGTCTTTGTTTTTCTGTGGACAATCAGTTGTTAGTTTTTTATATTTTCTTGAAACAAAAATCGTTCAACAGTTATTTTGAAAACTGCACCTTTTTCTTTCAGAACAAGCGAATCTGGTCCCGCGCAATGAAGCCCAGGCCTTACATACGATTCAGGAATGGATCATAAATAGAAGGGTGTACAAAATAAGGTATGAAAGAGAACGTGGCGAGAAATTGAGGAGGAAATTAACGAGGTAGAGACGTCCTCACTGAAAGAAGACAAGCATCTCGGCTCCCTCAAAAGGAGAAGACTCATAAAAATTGATGTTTGAATATTTTACTGTAGTATGTATGACATAATTATTACATTATATTTTCAGAATTGTTTGTATTTTATGTAACATCAGGATATGGTTTTATGCACAAAATGAACCTGTGCAGATTTTTAAATATTTTCCAATTGTGTATTATGTTCTACATATGCTTTACGTATTCTTTACGCACGCATACGTGGAGAATATGCTTGACGCATACGCGGAAAAATACGTTACGTAGGCTTTACGTGAGCGGAGAGCTGTGGTATATGAGAAACGTACGCCTATTTGCAGTAGTAAAGCAAGCGCATAACTACTGTACAATGATTCTCTTGTACACGCAACTCTACTGTTCAACGCAGTCCTTACATACACGTAAAACGGTGGTGTATCAGGAATATACGAATCTGGCAGTGGTAGAGGAAGCGCATAGTCACAGTTCAGCCCCAACGCACCGACCTTCAAGGAAGCGCAAGTTTACTGTTTTGCGTAGTCCGCGAGCAGTGGCAGAACCAAAAAATACCATGTATTCGTAGTGGCAAGTTACTCTTCTGCGCTGCGGGTTTGCCACTACATTTCTCATTTTTGTAGTAGCAAAATGTTCAACGGGGTGTTTATCGGCATGTTTTTCGATGTATTCGGTTACTGTTGGCATATCAGCATACTTATGTATGGTATCTCCGTTATCGTGGTGAAGATTGGAGCGCCTGTTATCAGCCGCAACACTTTGTTTTGGAACATCTGAACTCTTTTTATATTTTGATGATTTAGACGTTCCCCAGACTTGAGATCTATAATTCCATACTGGTAATAACACTGTTTTGTATAACAGTATTTTGTTCTCGAAGGTGAGTGATGATTCTCGGTTTAACAGCCAGTGCATTCGATGTAGCTTGATACGCAACTCACTGAGTTTTGTGTCAATATGAGCTTTCCAGGTTAATTTGGAGTCGAAGTGCAAGCCAAGATATCTCACTGTTGCTTTCTCTGGAATCCTGACGTTGTTCAGAAAGACAGGAGCCGTCGGCTGCTTGTTTAAAGTGAATGTTACGTTTGTGGATTTCGCAGGGTTAAAACTTTGACTCTCCATTTGTTTAGCCAGGTTTCCAGTTCGTTGAGTGCTTCCTGCAGTCTGTTGACAGCGATGCCCGGGTCTTTGTCTGAGGAGAGATAGCCAGTGTCATCCACAAATGTTCCAAGTAGTACATCATCTGGTTCTGGAATATCGGAGGTGTAGATCGAATACAGTGTTGGGCCAAGAATTGAGCCCTGTGGAACTCCAGCTTGAATTAATTGAAGTTCCGAGTAGTCGTTTCCAATTTTGACTTAGAAGTACCGGTAGCTAAGATAGGATTTAATTAGTTTGAACATTCCCTTAGTTGCGAATCGATTCAACTTGAACAGAAGTCCCTCCAGCCAGACTTTGTCGAATGCGGCTTGGACATCTAAGAATGCTGCACAACAGTATTCACGTTTTTCTAGGGACATGGTAATAGTATTTGCAATTCTGTGGACTTGTTCGATTGCTGAGTGCTTTAGTCTGAATCCAAACTGGGGATCAGGAATTATTTGCTTCTCTACAATTGTTTCGTTGAGTCTAGCGATGATGACTTTTTCGTAGATCTTGGAAAAGATTGGGAGGAGGCTGATTGGGCGATATGAGGCTGGATCGTCAGGTGGCTTGCTCGGCTTTAGAATTATAACAACTGTTGCAACCTTCCATTACTGTGGAAAGTATCCTAACTCCATTGAGCGGTTGATGATAGTGGTAAGTAGTCTCAGCACGCAGCATGGTAAATTCTTCACTATTTGTCCCGTGATAAGGTCATAACCTGGCGCTTTACGGATGCCGAGGTTTTGTATAATACTGGTTATTTCACTTATTGTTGCTCTCTGCATGCGCACTTTGCTTTCAATTGATCCTGCTATTACTGAGTTGACTTCGTTGTTATGGGCATGATCTATTATAGGATTTGGAGTGAAGACATCGCGGAGATGCTCCGCAAACACCTCAGCGCGTTCATTGTCCGTTTTTGCCCAGTTGCCATCTCTTCTTTTGATTGGCACTGTAGGGTTGCCAGTCTTCTTAAGGTACTTTAAAGTTTTGTACAACGAATTTTTATCTTTTCCACTGGGTTTTAGTTCTTCAAGATATTTTGCTAGTTTGTCATTTTTTTGTTCTTCCATGACTGTTTTTTCAGCTTCCGGTTTATCGTTATCGTGTTCAGCTGTGATTTGAGATTTGGGTCTCTTGTTAGTTGCCAGTGCTTCCTTATTCGTCGCTTTTCTGCTATGATTCTAAGGATATCAGGCGGGAGAGCAACTGTATTTGGTTGGGATCGAATCTGGGGTGTTGCAAGATACGCCCCTGTTTGTACTATTGTGGTTAAGTGCTCAACAGCTTCGTCGATTTCATTCGGTGTTTTCATTCTCAGGTTACACTCCGTGTTTTTTTTTAAAAGCTAATTCTGAAAGGCAGGCCAGTCAGTTCGTTTATTTACAAGCACTGGAGCAGGTTCGGTTTCACAAAATGGGGCATCGTTGAGTTGCAGCATCACTGGTAGGTACGATCCATCGTTGTCCTTGATCACGTTCAATTTGCTATGCATCCTGGGCAGGCCTTTGCATACAAAGAAGTCAATCACGTCTGGTAGGTGTGCTCTATTTGTTGGCCAATGGGTAGGTTCTGCCGGCCAAAGGTACCGGCAACATTGCTCTAAGAAGGCTTTGTTCATGGCTATGCCTCTACTGGAATTGATTCTGGAGCCCAGTTCAAGTTTTTAGCGTTCCAGTCTCCACCGTCCATTTTCACTTCAATCAGATCAGTTTTCTAAAATGATCACTTTTACAGCAATAATTCGTCTTTTACACGTTACTGAAATTTATTGTAGAGCGCGACTCTTTCGCGCTCTCAGTCCGAATTGATTCAAGAACGAAGGATTTATCTTTATTTTCCAGCCGAGATCCGACCCTCTTCGAGTAGCGGAGATGCTTGTTTCAATTCCACCTCTTAATTTTGCCATAGCGTAAAATACCGTTTTCCGACATAGGTCATATTTTCACAGGCCGCATCACCAATACTGATATCGAGGTGAGGCACCGGCCATTTGAAAAAAAGTATTGGCACTTTACCATTATTTATCAACGTACCGAGAAATTTTCTAATTCGCGAGTAACTTCATTCTCGGAAACCGGAGCTCCACTTGGATTCTCGGTAATTACTATCCTGCCTGATGAATTGCATAGGGGGAATCTATTTCGGATGTTATTGTGTAACACAAAATAACCCCGTACCCTCCTCAAAAATAAATAAATAAATCGTAAGTTGGGGTTAAAACTTTTCTGGTAACAGAACATTCTCAGTTTCAGGAGAATGACCCCTGTATAGCATCCATGTTCGTTTTACTATCCAAATTTTGTATTCTTTCTGTTATTAATTTCAAAGTAAGAATATTGGGAAGTGGAATAGACGAAGCTGCGCGATTTATCGTTTTCATTAAAATGATTCATGGCAACATTCTGGCAAGAAACATCTCATCTAACAGATTCGTTTTTTAAATGCACGTAATTTCTCGAAGTGTGGAAAACAAGGAACTGAGAAAAAACGATAGTTTTCTTCTTAATCGAGCTGTAATTATGGTTTGGCACGGCGAGTTGGAACCGATTCTTTCATTATTCACGTTGAAAAAAAGAAAGAAAAAAACTAATAAGGAATTTGAGAGGAGAAAGGAAGATACGTCGAGTCGCGGAAACTGGAAAGATTCTACTTATTTGCCGGATCATGAAGAGTAATTTACCTAATCGAGTCTGAGTTCGAACGAAAGTTGCCCGACTTGAATTTCTAATTACAGCTTAATTTATCGTTTTTAATTGAAAAGTTTCAACGCTGAGTTAATATTTTTGCTCAGTTATTTACTATGTGAGTCACGTATACTCTGTGACTTGCAGAGACCGTGTTCTTTTTCGCTTTTTCTTCTGCACGAACGACGCAACGTTGATGGCGGAAGTTACGTTTTAATTAATTTCTAGAAGGTTGAACGTATAGTTTATGGGGAAATGCAGATAAAACTATCATCTTCCCGTTGTTTGACGGCGAAATTTTTACGACGGGTAGTTTCGGAAAACTTGACAGTTTACAGAAATCGTCGTCAAATTTTACGGCTCCTCGTCTAACTGGAGGGGCGAAAAGCAGATCACATTCTTGCGGCACCCATCGAATATTAATGTCTACGTAGGCATCTACAACTAACTCCACGGGCAATGTTCGAGGATGTTGAAAGTTTTTCGTTGTAGCGTGTAATCAAATTTATTTGCCAGCGAATGGAAAGGTTGAATGAGATTTTCTATTTAACATATTTCTGAAAATAACGGCGGGGGATGCGTTTCGCTGCGCATTTGAAAGCGTCATTCGAGTACGTTGCAAAGAGAACAGCCGACGAAAATGCCTTACAACGTCACTTTTCCCCTCTTGGTCGTTTTATCATGCATTCACAGATTCACACATCTACGGGGAAAGAATTTACAGTTTGAGAAATTTACTCCCCTTCAATAATTCTAGTACAAGGGCGCCGGGAAGAAATCAATCATAAGTGGGGGAGGCAACATTCAAACTTTTGATGTTGAATAGGGTTCCGGACGAATTAAAAAAAAAACAACATAATATTGTATTTTCTGAATGAAGTAAATAATTCTGGTAAAAACCGCAATGTAAAAAGTATTTTAGAAGCTCAGTAAGAGTAAATTTCTGCCTAAATAAATACACCCTGTATAGGGTCGAATCTTACGCGCTTATCGCTTCGTTTCTCTCCGCTTTCACCCGCTTGTATGCATGACCGGTTTGCCTGGAGAACCTGCTCGAGGGCGAGGAACGCATCCCTTGTGCCAAGGTCTTCGCGTTCGCGAGCTCGTGCCTCGTGGCATTTAGTTAACGACTGCGGTAAAAGTCCGTTGCGGGAAATTTGACTTTTGCGTAAGCCGTATTTTGAAAGTGTCGTCACGTATTTTGTGGTGTTGGTGAGAGACGTCAATTTGGGGTGAGTTTTGCTCACTGAGTACACATTTTGTTATGGCTTTTTAAACTGCTTTTATATTTACGCTTGCTCGCAATACTTTCTCGCCGGCGGGGGCGTAGTTGACGCCCCAGGCTCTCCACTATGCAGGGTTTAGACGTTACCCTACCCAGGCGATAATGTGGATCCGGCTGTGGGCATTCGGTCGAGTCTCCAGACAGCATACTGAACTGCAGCACAGCCTCAGGGCCGGCACTACCAGGGTACTTATAGGCATTCGTGCGGGCTAGGTATGAACCCCCTGGTATGTTGGTGCTAGTCGGATACTGGGCCAGAGAACAGGATCGCTTAAGTGCTTGGCTATGTTATTGGTTTTGGGCTACGGTGCAGTAGTGTTTTGTGCCCGTACTCAAACGTGGTTTTCAACTCTGTTGTAGGTACCTCGCCTGAGCAGTTCCCGTCCGGCTATCCATCCATCCGCCCATTCTCTGTAAATAATGTATTTGTAGATATGGTAGAATTTTAACGCATAAGCCACTCATGTTAAGTCCGTCAATATAAACATTCGAACAATCCTGACTTAATATTTTCGTACAGGGAAATTCTACGCACCCTGACTGCGTTGCGTATATTTTTCGAATTCCTACCTTTCCCTCGTCTCTCTTCTCTTTTTCAATTTGCATTTCTTTCATTTCATTTCTTTTTACACTGAGAAATACGAATATGAAGTTACGCGAAATTGGTCCACCTGAAAAACGTAACGTTCGTTTCGCGACATTGAGTGTGACGTTACACCATGCCAGTACACCGCGTCGAGATTGTAAGTCCGTGTGAAATTCTACAGCATGGTTGCGAAGTTCAGCTTGTTGCGCGGATTTTGAAGCAGTGGATTTAATTTAGACTATTTTTAATGAAACAGATCTAATACTGATCGTTTTTTTAGAGAGCACAACTCAAAATTTCAGACATGCCGAAAATAATGCAATCGAAACTGAGCGATTTTTGTAGAGGCTGCTGCGAGAAATCTCCTGAACGTCGATAACGGAATGGTTTAGAATCACATGATTTGAATATTAATGAGGTGTGAGCTTGGAAATCAGGACTGTAAGTACATCAGGCCCCATTTCCTCAGAGACTGGTATTATTTTGGGAGTGCACTCCAAAGTTTTACAATAATCTATCAGCCTATTAGGCGCAAATTAAAGAGATTTTGAGCGTTTTCTAGACATGATAAACGAAATCTTACTAGAATGTTATTTATTTATTTATTTAGGTCCCTCCAACAGCCGAAGCCAATTATAGGAGGGACCGTTACAATAAAAATTAAAAAAGAGAAATAAAAAATGGAATAAAACTAATAGAAGTAAAAAATCATAAAAAATGAAAAAGTAAATAAAAATAAAAGTAAATAATAGTAATAATAAACGAAGGAAAAACTGATAATAATAATAATAATAATAATAATAAAACAATATATGTATAATATAAATATAATAAATGTGCCGCACGTCCGCTATCCCACAGCTCCCCATCCCTCCACTAACCGCTTAAACGCCGATCTAGGCATACTATACATGTCAGCGCAAGTACACTCTGTCAAAAAATCATTCGTAATTTTCATGATGTTGTTTAATGGCGAAAATTCCATTTTAGTGGTGCGATATTTTTTCAGAGAGAAGTATTTTTTGTATCTAGATTGTATTTTTGGGGCCCAAATATTTATTTCTATAAGCAGTTTTTCATCGTTAATGTTACCGTGAATTAGATTATATAGAAACATTATTGCTGTTTTTTCTCTTCGTTTTCTTAGAGATTCAATTTCATATCCAGCCAGAATTTCATGCTGCGATTTAAATTGTACTTAGTTCGATGAGGTCAATTTATATTAATTCTTCGCAAGAATAATGTATACCTCCTCCGCTCATACATGCTCATGTACGACGCGATTCTTCAGAAAGTCCTGTATCCTCCCACAATCTTTTAATGTACCACAGCTCTTTTCATTCTTATTCTTCACTGACTGTACTCACAAAGGAAGTATTTAATGAATCACTTGGACTGTACATTGACACCTCATTTTCTGACTCTGACACTTCTTGATCAGTTTCCGTCTCTGATGTTCCCTGATCACTTTCTGTGACCAATGGTCCCTCATTACTTTCCGTCTCCTAACCTCTCTGTCATCATTCTCTAACTCCGACGGTCAACTTTTCAGTACATTTACGACTACATAATTCATAAAGAGGTGATGAAGTTGTACCAAGACTTTCATTCAAAAATAAAATACGATTTGTACTTTAGACAGTTAAGTATAGTGAGGGACAGAAACATGCGGACACCTGTGATAAAAAGGTGTGGGAGTCAGAAAAAAGGACTAGAAATGGGGAGAAAATTGAAAAAAATCAGAGGAGGGTAGAATAGGTTAACCTCTAATAGGTCCTTGTAGAAATGGCCCAGCCGCAAGTACGGACACAAAGAATTTCATGGACAAATACGCAACGAAAGTATTTAGACGGGATAAAAAGATTCGGACACTTGGTATTTTGAAATGGATAATGTCTATTGGCTGGCCCTCATCCTAGAATCGATGTCACGTTTTTCCGAACGACACTAAGAATCCCGACGGATTTCCATAAAAATACATTAATAATAGGTATAAAACATATCCATGTACCAATGTATCTAGGCATGCAGTGTAGAAACTCGTCATCAATACTCATGATGAATTTGTAAATTTCCATGGACATCTTTAATACTGAAGATGGTTGGAAGAAACTGAAATTTCCGTGGACATTTTTATAATAATTTGAAATAAAGACTACCCTAGTGTTCTCGTTTGCCATTTTAGGGCGGTCCTCTTTTTGGTACTCTCGGAAGTTGAATTGTTCTTCCGAAGTTGCTGCAATCTGAAGAGCTTTCTGCATTCTGTTACGTTTGCCACAGGAACCCGTCTTTTGTTTTACAGACGAAAGATTAATTTCTAAGTTTAGCATCTTCTCTAATCCCCTCCCTCTTTTGTCAAAACCAGACCCCTGAACACTAGGCTGGCTACGCTACTGCATTTTACAAATTCCAGCCCCCGCTAAAAACAAAGTTCTGGTTGCGCCCCTGTACCTAACTATCTATCTGATATCGGGCTGCCTGTCTACCACGATATTTCTTTTTCTATGTGTCTGTGTGTCTGCCTTAAGACCAAGGATCCACCTAGCGGAATATGCGATGAAGAGAAAGATTAAATTTCTGACGGAACATGTTATCAAATTAGCTTATGACTTTCACAACTCATGAAGACTGGTGAGGCTCGTTATAAGACTAGTAGAATTTTCCGTAAGGAATCGGATTTGATTACATTTTTCTAAATATGATTTGCTCAAATGTTCCTTTGATGATCAAAATGCGACATCGTAGTATGATTGAATGCGGAGTTAGTTATGTGTTGGAAAAATCTGAAACATACAAACTCCAGCGTCTATTGCAAATAATTGGCATCTGCAAGTACCAAAAAATGAACACAGTAGTTGCGACCACCCGATCTGTCTCTAACTTACCAGTAAATGAAGCTATGATGATGATGTGGGTGAAAATCTCGTTTATAATGCTTCTAGTTTACAAAAATCAACTTATGATCATTAAAAATACATTTCCCCAATTTCTGTTAAAATAATGTAAGATCAAGTCGGATTTCTTATGGAAAAATATATGACATGTAGTCCAAATATTAATGTGACGTACATGTTTTGACTTTTATTTTTTTCTGCGCTTACACATATGTTTTCGTCTACCTCCGAAAAATTGGTACTCTATGACTCCTTACTCTGTCTCCTTCACGCACAATTTTTGCAATTTTTTCCCGCCCATTTCCTCTTTGAATACTGCCAAGAAACCACGGAAAAAAAGCAGAAGTTTCGTTCGGATCATTATTTTGTGTCACAGCAGGTACATACTACGTACGACGTATGTACCCGAACATTTTGCAGCAACTTGTCCTTAATGCACCCTCATCTCTAACTAATTTCTTTACTTTTTTCAATCATGACCACCGTGAAATGGAAAAATATTAAGGTGTGTAGTTTTTCCTGGGAGGGGGTAAAAGTAGTGAAAATCCCAGTTGACTCAACCAGCCCTGTCTAGAGAGGGGGAAGAAAGGGGGGGAATAAATACCCCGGGCCCGGACTTTCAAGGGGGCCCGATATTTTTAAAAGGCCTGAGCTTCATTCATACACTGTACATCAAATCAGAAATCACTCCTTACACCATGAATGAAACCACTTATCCCAAAATTTATCATTTTTTCTCACCTAACAAAAGAACAAATTGAACTAGGAGGAGAGGGGGGCCCGTGAAAATTCCCCCAGACCTTATTTTTCTCTCTACGGGACTGGACTCAGCTCAAAATTTCCAAGTATCGCAGTAAAAAATAAAAACTTTTTTTGATTTGGTAGATTGTCCCAGCTGACTGAACTCAAATTTTTCAACTATCAAAGCAGACAAAAAAAACCTTCTGACTTGTTGGATCTTCCCCACTTCTCAACTCAATTTTCAAAAATCAAAGTAAAAAAAAAATCCCCGCAAAGTCCATTCCTCTAGGTCAATTAGGAGAAATTTTCATACTTGAGGAGATCTCGTACATGCAGTAAATTATGAAGATCGCATTTCGGCCGTAAAAAAAATGGGAAAAAAAACTTTCGACTTGTTGGATTTTTCCAACTCCGTCTGACTGAAACGGTATATCTTCCCAGTACTTCTGAATGAAAAATTCCTACAGGGGGTAAGTTGCCCCCCCCCCCATCGGTACGTCCCTGAAAATAATCAAGAAATTCAAAATCAAAATCACACTTCGCCCGTGAAGGACAAGTAAACGACATTCACGTTGTTTCTGGATTAACTTGCACGGAAACTCGGATCGCGTAGCGTTCGGTTGGCATGACGTGACGTCATCGCTACAGGGTGCACATCGAGGTACCGTTTTTCGTGCAACGCAACTAACATGTGTTATTTCTTCTTTTCTGTGGATTTTTTTTTAATTCTGCTTCGGCAGTATTTTTTTTTTTATGTTTCGTACTAAGCGTCTACACAAGATAATGGGTTTCTAAAATTTTGTCCCAGATCCTTATTGGAAAATGTTTACATAATGTAAATTTTTTTTTACGAATTGATGGACGAGCAAAAGCGGGACTCACCAATTTCCGGCCAATAACGAGCAAAGGTCTTGAGCAATCGCTCCCATTCGTATCTATAAGTGGAATATGTCTAATGGCTCGATGGAACCAGGTGTCGGCTTTTGTCTCGGGCATCATGAAGAGGAAGATCCAGATGGAATGGTCGAAGCAGAGGGCCAACGAACCAAGCTCGTCTCACGCCATCGAACAGGATAATTCTATACTATCCTTGGTAGAAGAGCTGCCGCAGCGGCTGCGACCCCCCCCCCCCCTCCACCGACAGATTATCCCCGCCATCACCACCTGCCTGCGTCGCCACATTTACCAAGACCAGGAGGTGAGGGGTGAGTGAAGAGGAAGCGCATCCGGCTGTGGGGACCTGAATTTCAGGCTAGTGCTTGGGGAGCGTGAACCGTGGTCAGAAGGGAACTTCATTATAGCATTGCAGGACGCGCGCATCAGAAGCGGCACGGCGAAATGATGGCTCGGGCCGGCCTCAAGACGTCCCTCCGGCCACTGATGTAATATTCGAACGGAGATCACAAAACTGCGGTAGAGAGCGCGTACGCTCGTGGCACCTACTCGTATTTCTCTTTATGCGGTCATTCGTTCCATCACGTTTCAACCGGATGTCGAGCGACGCCGAGTATAAACTCGAATACGAGTATGCGCATGCACGTTAACGCGATCACCTGGACACCATATCCATGTAATAAGGTCCTTCTGTGCAGCGGTCAAAGCTTTTCTTTCATTTTGGAAGTTTGTTGCATCTATGAACTGATTCATGTCATCGTACCATCATTCAGTTTGATTTTTCCTTCTTCTTTCCCCATCCAGAGGTTACCAGAATGTAGCCCTGTGGATCCACTGGTCATCCTTGAGGCGGGAGGTATGACTTGTCCAGCGCCATTGAAAGCGTCTTATGTCACTGACAACATCCATCTTGAATTTTCATCTTTATTGATTTATTTTTATATTTGCTCATTCTCTCCGTCTCATATTCAACATGGAACGTTCCACGGCGTTTTGGGGGCCTTTATTCTGTTCAAGATTTTTTGATTTATATGCCAGAGGTTTAGTAGCCATATGTTAGTGAAGGCATCGCACATGCATTAAGAACTAAATTCTTTTGTGCACGGCAGGCCTGCTAGCCTCAAGGATTTCTCCTTAGAGTTAAGAATATTTGTGCTCTATGAGAAAGTTTAAGGATTTTCTTGAGAAGTTTTGAAATGTTAAGAACTTTTTGAAGGTTTTTGAGGAAGGTAAGAAATGAGGAAGTACTTAGCAGAGTAGGAGGTAATATAGATATTACGACTTGTCTGAAGAGGAGAAGATATAAACTAATGAGGCATAACTTGAGGCACCCAGGAATGATATCGCTGTTGCTAGAAGGAAAGGTGAAAGGAAAGAATTAGGTAGATCGACAAAAATTAGGAATTATTTGGAAATGAAAGAACTCGCACAAAATAGGGAGAAATGGAGAGCAGCATCAAACCGGTCGTAAGACTGATAATTTTATCATCATCATAATCTCTATACGATAACACTCCAAGCTCCAACCTTCTAAAGTAAATTTTCTTGGTCTTTCACATCGCTAAAAACGTGGTTTCATCGATTCAAATTAGTCTTCGGATGCTAACTAAATACACGATAATCTTGTGCACCCTAAAATGACCTTAGTTTCGTAATAATTACAAAATTATTTGAACATTTTTAATTTAAATTAAAATTTTAATTCCCGGATGCAGAGAAAAATAACTGCGGGTCAGGTGAAAAAGAATTAAAATTGGGAGCCGTCAACTTCGTTGTAAATTAATCTCGTACCAGAAAATTCGGTGGCTGCGGAAATAATGAAATTATCTCGGAATCTGTAATGCCTAAAAGCAATTTCATATTTAGAGAACGTGTCTTTGACGATGTCGAAAATAGCATCCTTTCCGGCGGAATTACCTTCGTAATGAAATCAGTCACGTAAGAACTTACCGTTCGTTAATCTAATAAAAAGGGCTTCGCTTTATCGTCGTGTCTGGTCAATATTTATTATTTTGCCGTAGTTTTACAGCTCCATGACCTAGAAACTACGATTAAGGAGCGTTTATAAAGCCGTAAAAACTTCGCAAGCTTCAACGATTTTTCAACATTTCTACTTAATAAACGCGCGCCGCAACTTCCAACTTCCGACGCCGAAAAATCCCAGTTAACGATCGTGAAAAAGCAGCCACTCGTTTTTCTTTTCATCTCATTTCTTCCTCATATTCTGCTACATCCATTTTCTGATTAAAATGACATTTGTGCGACTGAGCTGGGCAAGGAGTAGAAGGCATATAGCAAAGAACATCAATAGCTCGCACTGATAGAATGTCAGCACTTTTTGTTTCCGAAGAGAATACCTACGCTTTTTGTTGATACTTCGAATAGTTTCCAACGACTTCATGGAATTATAGAATGCGACTGGATAGAAATTCCAGGACCAACAGAAAGTGTTTTCGGGTAGATACAATGAAAGAAAGTGTACAGGAAAATCATGTAATGAGATATGATCACGACGAAAAATACTGTTGAAACATATGCTGAAGTTTCTATAAAAAGGGGTAACTTCGTCGATCCGACGAATTTTGAGTTACCGATAGTACGTAGTAGAGGAATGAATGCCCTTTCCAATGAGCTATCGGTGAGATCTGTAACGTTTTCCTGTGCGGAGATACAAGCGGTCAAAGATGAGTGTAACAAGGTGCATTTCGCTGTACCCCCCCATTTGAGGTACGGGGCTGAAACTTTTGTATTCGTTTATATCGTTTGTATACGTTTGTATAGCCAAATTTTCGTTTGTATACATCCCCCTCCCCCGCTATATCGAAAAAACGTTGGGGGGGTACAGGAAATGGTATACCCCCCCATTTGAGGTACGGGGCTGAAACTTTTGTATTCGTTTGTATATCGTTTGTATACGTTTGTATAGCCCAAATTTTCGTTTGTATACATCCCCCTCCCCGCTACATTGAAAAAACGTTGGGGGTACAGCGAAATGGTATACCCCCCCCCCATTTGAGGTACGGGGCTGAAACTTTTGTATTCGTTTGTATATCGTTTGTATACGTTTGTATAGCCCAAATTTTCGTTTGTATACATCCCCCTCCCCGCTACATCGAAAAAACATTGGGGGGTACAAGGAAATGGTCTACACTTTCCAATATTTAAGACATACAGTGCTGAAACTTTTGTATTTGTTTGCATATGATTCGTATACGTTCCCGAAGTTTCGTTTGTATACATCCCCTCGTCCCGTATATTAACAAAACGTTGGGGGAGGGGGTACAGGGAAAGTGTATCCCCCATTTGTGGTAGGTAACTGAAATTTGTGTATTCGTTTGTAGATCGTTTATTTACGTTTGTATATCCACATTTTTGTTTGTATACATCTCTATCCCCCGCTAAAATCGAAAAAACGTTAGGGGGCAGAAAGTGCACCCCCGCCCCATTTGAAGTACGGGGCTGAAACTTTGTGTAGGTATTCGTTTGTAGATCGTTTGTATACGTTTGTATAAGCCAAATTTTCGTTCGTGTATGCGTAAATACTCTAAACTCTAAATTTTGGGTGCGCTGCAGGAGAATAGTGTTCTTCCTGTTTGTTCGTGTCGGTGGTTGAGGAGTTTATGGTTTCATTTATGTGTCGTTTAAATATACTCTTTTGTTTTCTTCCCCCGTCGACAATATTGTTCGTATATACCTACTGATTTTGTAATAAAGTAGGTGCATGTCGCCAGCCCCTCATTGTGGATATAGGGAAAAAAATATTGTCAATAATTTGTTCTTTATTCGTTCTAATTGGTTCAGCCATGTTTAGAATGTGTTCTTACCCCCCCCCAAAAATTAGCAACTTAGTTTGAGGGGCTGGCGACATGCTAGCCCCTGACATTCGAATTCGGGATTGTGACGAGTCTCAGACATTGGTTCTTAGTTTGTTCTAATTTGTTCCCCAGTTTTCAGAATTTGTTCCGCCACCCACCCTATTTACAGCCACCAAAAGAGTGACAGGAACAAGTAATAGATATAAGCCCCATGAATACTATCTGCGGCACACTAAAATTTGTTCTACATTCGTTCTAATTTCTTCTCTCATCTACACACCTGCGTCAATCACCACTCTGCATTTGCCGACTATTCGAGGTCAGGGGCGGGGTAGGATGACCCTTAACTCTTAAGATTCCATGTGAATACGATTTGTTGCACACTGAAATTTGTTCTACATACGTTTTTGTTGCTCTCTACCCCACACCTCAGACTCTCTAAATCATACATTTGCTGACTATCTGAACTAGGGGATGGGGGGTAAGTGACATTTATACATGAATTTTCCACACAAATACGATTTGCTCCGACTGCAATTGGTGTTCTACTCATTTTAATTTGTTCGCTCATCTACACACTAAAGTCCGTCGCTCCCAGCATCGGCCCACAATATGAATTCATGTGGTGGGGGTAGGTGGCCCTAATGCGCGAATTTTCTATATGATGGCGAGTTTTCGGGCATTAAAATTTGTTCTCAATTAGTTCTAATTTGTACTTTCATCTACACAGGGGCGTCGCCGGAAAAATTTATAAGAAGGTAATTTTTTCAGTAGTGTTGACCTACATTCATCGACGTTCGTGGATCTTTCGGGGGGGGGGGGTTGTAGTATGTTCTATCAAAGTGTTTAACAGTCATTTGTCATTTATTTTCAGTCATGGTCATTTAAAAATATGAAAGAGAAAACAAAGAAGTTAGAATAGGAAAATTCTATTATAATGACCAGGGCTGCAATTTTTATGCGAATGCATATTTTTATCTATGGCGTATAGGTTATAAGTTTCAAAAGACTGAGTCAAATGAGCAGCACTTCATCCTGCATATTTCACATATTTTGGCATTTACCGCATATTTTGCATCAATTTTGCTTATTTTTGAATTCCCCCCCCCCCAAAAAAAAAAAAAAAATTTAGTGTTGAGAATGATGTCCGACTCCAAAAAAAATTGTGAAGAATTAATGGTCAATGAATCAGTAGAAAAGCTTTTAGAAAAATATGTTCTTTTGCACGTGAGATAACCTTTCTCTTGCCCGCATCACATTCATCAATCATAAAGAAATTACAAACAGGTGCATTATCTCCTGAGTGCATCTCCGATTAAAAGAAGATTGGACTCTTAAGGAGATACTTTGCTGGATCATTTTAAAATATGATAAAAATTGCCGCAGTGTATCCAACTCAATTTTTCTTTTGAAACGGTATAGTTACCCAGTACCCATATTGTATTTACATATTTACACATATTTTACAATTTTGGTGCATATTTTTGGCATATTATTTAGACTGAATTCAGTGCATA
>JAJSSI010000329.1:0-22766 GCA_031841125.1 Acanthococcus lagerstroemiae
AACTTACCCGCATTCACTAACGCTCTCTATATTCATCAATAATAAACATCCTATGAAACTACGAACTACGACAGAATCGCCATCCATATTACCACTTGATAACGTCTGAGTACTGAACAACTTGAAGAACATGAACATGAACATGAAGAATAATAAAAAGCGATTGCAATAGGGTCCAGCCGACCCTAAAAAAGAGAAAAAAAGTAACTCATTTAACCAAATTTGGCTTCAGTAATTCAGTACTATCATAATGAAAGCACCAAAATAAAATTAAAATCTATAAACTGTAAACAGAATTTACCACTATGAAAATAACATTGTACAAAAACTAACAACAAATATAACTTTTTAAAAATTTAGGCTTATCACTAAAAAAAATATATATATTAATAATAATCAAATAAGAACTATGACCAAATTTGGTTTTAGTACTATAGTGAAAGTAACATCTGCGGTTGATTTTCTTCGATATATTGTAGATTTGTAGTGTGATAGCACAGGGGTAACACTCGACACAGTAACACGAAAAAATAACTAGTAGATTGAAAGAACTGCGACACACATCACTTAAGATTTTCAGTAAATATCTACATTCAGTACATTGTACAGACTAGAAAGGAAAATTTAAACTACTTATATAATAAAATAAAATATTGTTAGGGGGAAAAAAGTGAGTATTTTTTATTTTCAAGAGTTATGTTATCAACTAAGCAGATTTTTTTGTTTAGTGATGTGTGTTATGGACATTATGGTACTGGATGACAATCGTACTTTACTGCGCGGCACTAATTCGCCACTAGGCGGCACTAGTGCCGCCCACTTTGTATGTTATTTTATGGCCTGCTGAACTCTGCACTATCAGCAACTTGCAGTTATACATTCAGCGCAGACTTTTATACTCGTGAAGTATTATACCCTTCTACGACAATCATATTTAGATAATTCTCAGAAAAAGTCCATAATTCAGTTATTGTGTGCTACATTACGTCAAATTACGAATGTATACGTAATACCTATAAAAAAAAACACCGTAGAGTATTATCCTCTCAATCTGTTCCCATCAATACACACAAATGCGTCCTCCCCTATGTGCATTATAAATCGCTGACATACCCGAAAATTCCAAGGCTGTGGCTCATTATCTCTCGTATATCAGAATTTCTATGTCACAATATTAAAAAAACCGAGCGACTTTTGGAGAAAATGACACGAGAATTTATTTGAGAGGGATTGCAGCCTAGATTAATACCAAAAAATGGGACCAAAAGTGTACCATGGCAGCATGGCACCTCCAGAGAAGTATGAAGTTTGGTAACTAGGTTTAGTTCTTGGGCCGTGGTTATTTTTTATTTACTCCTTCGAGAATGCTGATTTTTACACCTTCATATTGCGGAATGGCTGCATCACTGCCTGTCTGCTGTTATAAAAACATTATCTATATCTGTACGTAAGATCGAAGTTCAATAATGCCATTATCGTGGCACTGTCCTGTGAGAGGATTAGCTTGTTTACAATTCCTTACTTCCTGGGTCGTGGCCTATCAGCTCATGACCGGTGTGACACATTTCCACTTGGGGAAAAAAAAATTGAAGTACAGTGAAACGTCGTTTATCCGCACGTCAATTATCCGCAACGTCAATTATCCGCACACGTCCAAAAAAAAAAGAAAAAATCACAACTATCTGAAACTGTTTATAACCTGACCGTTTTTGACTGACTGAGTCCGGTATTTACTTGCATAGTACTGTACATACGTACATACGGTATTAGACAAGACACAAGTGAGCGTGATTTAAATTTTTAGTACAGCAATTATGGCCTCAACGAGTGGTTGTGAAGTTAAACGCAGTCGAAATGTTTTATCAATTGAGAAAAAAGTGGAGATTATTCGTAAACTCGATAAAGGTGAAAGTATTGATGCTTTAGTCATTCAGTATAACATTGGAAAGAGGACAGTCTACGATCTAAAAAAACGACGAGTAGAAATTTTGAATTATGCATCGAAGCTCGATAGTGAAGACGGGTCACGAAGAAGAAAAACTATGAGATCAGCGCAGAATGAAAAATTGGAAGAAGCTCTATTCATGTGGTTCACCCAACGGAGGAGCAAAGGAGATCCTATCGCTGGACCTCTTTTGTGTGAAAAAGCGTTGCTATTGAATTAAAAGTTGGGTGGTTCTACTGATTTCAAGGCTAGTACTGGATGGTTGAAGAATTTCAAAGCACGTCATGGAGTTCGAGAGATGGACATCGAAGGAGAACGCTTATCCAGTGACCCTACAGCAGCTGAAAACTTTAAAATTAAATTCTCCGAGTACATGGAGGAAGAAAATTTATCTCTGAGTGACTTATACAATGCTGATGAAACAGGACTGAACTGGAGGGCCTTACCACGAAAGTCACTTGCGTCAAAGAGAGAAAAGAAAACTCCTGGATTCAAGATCAGCAAAGAACGTGTGACCCTTATGGTATGTGCTAATGCAAATGGTACTCATTCTTTGCCCCTTCTCATGATCGGTAAATCAAAAAATCCGCGCTGTTTCAAAAACGTGAAAAATCTTCCTGTGTGTTACAAGAACCAAGCCAGTGCTTGGATGAACAGTGATGTATTTTATGACTGGTATGCACACACTTTTATTCCAGAAGTGAAGAAATTTCGAGAAAAAGAAAAGAAAAGTGGAAAAGTGGTTCTCTTGCTTGATAATGCACCATCGCATCCAAACATGGAATCCTTAAATCAAGTTGACGAGAATTTTGAAGTAAGATACCTACCCCCAAATGTGACAGCTTTGATTCAGCCCATGGATCAAGGCGTGATTGCGAAGGTCAAGAGAATTTATAAGAAAGATGTATTGCGTCGTTTATTGCTGTCAGCGGATGATGAGGAAAGCGTGATTTCATTTGCAAAGCAACTTAATCTCAAAGATTGTTGCTACATGATAGCAGATGCTTAGAATTCAATGACAAGAGGAAATCTTGGGAACGCCTGGAATAAACTGCTAGGAAGAAGAGAAGTCAATGGAGACAGTGACTTCAACACTGTTCAGGAAGATGTGAATGAAATGGTAGAAGAATTATTTCCTCAAATTCTAGGGTTTCTGACTGCGATGCAGAGGATGCGCTTGCTTGGTTGGAAAATGAGGATGATCCAGGATTCCAGGTTCTTAATGATAATGAAATTGTTTCGTTCGTTCAAGAAGAAAGTGAGGAGGAAGATGAAGGTGCAGATAATGAAGGAGCAGAAGAAGGAGGACCGAGTCATCAAGAGGCTTTCACTGCTTTAGAGACCGCACTGTCATGGTATGAGAAACAGGCTGAAGGTTGCACAACACAACTCCTGCTGCTGAAGAGGATGAGAGATTTAGCTGCAAAAAAGAGATGCACCGGTGCAGTTCAAAAGAAGATTTCGGATTACTTTATGGATAAACAGTAATGGAAATTGTGTATCTTTTATTAAATATTTACTCTAAGTTATACTGTATGATGGAAAATTAATCTTAGTCATGTTTTTTTGCATTGAATATACACAATTTCGGTTAACCGCAAAGTTTTTTATCTGCACAACCCTCGATCCCAATTAGTGCGGATAAACGACGTTTCACTGTACTCACTTAGTAAGTATAAAACATAATATAGTTCCTAAGTGATCGTTTTTCCGATATAAAAATATGAATTATCAGTATTTTTTCGTAAGTCGTGGTCTGCAATCCATTTTTAGGGCAGAGGCAAACTGTCCCTATGCACCCCCGCAAATTTAGTCAGGGTACGATAATACCAAGTAATAGCGATTTTTCAAGTTAACGAGCTAAAAGAAAAGAGAATTACCCTTTCCCGATTTGAATTCTCCGAGTTTTTTCTTGCTCTTTTCCACTGATTCACTAATATTTTCAATTTCCAAGTATGAGAGAACTTCTGCCCCCCCCCCCTTCCTAACGATACGTTCTTGCTATGGAGTTGCGGAATTTTCTCAAGCGTGATATTTCTTGGACACATTATTACACTCCAAAATTATTTCCGTACTTCGTGAAAGTTACAAGGTCGCTTCAAAATTCCCCGGCCAGACCTTTCCAGAATCGGAAATTTTCTTGACTTGTGTTCGGCTTCGCCAAAATACAGTCGTTCCTCTTCTAGCTAATTAAATTCCTTTTCAGCTGTCAGTAAGTCACGTACTTTTAACAAAGTTTGGCTTTCTCTATTACTTGGATGCTTATCATTTGAACGTTATATTTGTTTGTTTACTTGGTTGTCTTAGGTGTTTGGTGTATTAGGTTAATGATCATACTCTATCTCACATCATCATCCAGTGATGTTCCAGGGTCACTTAGCTGTGGTTTCTGGCTTCGAGTTAGAATTAGAATTAGAGTTAGAATTAGAAAAAGTATATTTCCCTCATCACTGAGCTAGTAAGCTAAGCTCGTGTTGACGGGGCTTTAGGTTGAACATACATATTTACAACTTTTGTGCATTAATATTATTTCTTCACATATTTGGATATCGGATAGTTATCAATTATTTGTTTCAGTGTGCGTTCTACATTTTTTTCGGTTTCCTATTACAGTTCGTATAGCTTTTTTGTATTGAGTAATTGTTGCGTTAGTAATTATTTCTTTATCCTGTAAGTCTAATTTGTTAAAGTTTTGTATCCCTTTGTATTTACTGTTTAATTTTCCGGAGTTGGTTTTAACATGCGGTATAGCTGAATAGTCAATGTATTGTATCTTGTTTCTTTAGGTTTCATTGTTATATTTGTGAGGTATCCATGTTTTTTTACGTATTTTAATGTTGTTACTTCGTGTAGTTCTTCTATTGTTGGGACGTTTATCTCATTGAACAGTTTGATTGTGCTATATCTTTTTGGTTTATTGAACAAGATTTTCAGGAATTTTTTTTGATTTCGGATTACTGGTTTTAGATTTGTTTTATAAGTGGCCCCCCATGATGATATCCCGTATTGAAGTTTAGATTGTACCATTTTCCATGTATATTAATCTTTTTGTCCTATTGGGAATCATATTTTTTATTTGTATTGTCAAGTATATCGGCTTAAGTAATTTGGTTGCTAGAACTTTAATGTGTTCCTTCCAGTTCAAGTTTTTATCTATTATGACCCCCAGATATTTAGAATGTTTTACTTTCAACATTTCTTGGCATTCAGTTTCCCCTGTATGATTGTTTGTTGTACAATTTTTATGGTGTATAAGTATACTTATATCTTCTTCTGTTTTTTTATTTTTCAGCCCAAACTGAATAAAATTAGTTTTTTTCAGATTCAATATCATTTTATGATTGTTGAGCCAATTTATTATCTTTCGTAGGTCTTCTTCAGTATTTTGTTTCACCTCCTCCGAGGTTTCTCCTATCTCTATCAAGACGGTGTCATCGGCATAAGATATTAATTTCCCTTTAAGTTCTATTTTTCCTAATTCATATATAATATGATAAACAGTATTGGAGAAAGTGCTGATCCCTGTGGCGCCCCGTTTTTTAGTTTAAGGTTTTCACTTTCTGTTTCTCCTATTCGTACTTTTTGTTTTCTGTCATCTAGATATGATTGAAACCACTCGAGAACCTCCCCTCCGCCTCCTGCTTCTTTAATTATTGTTACAAGTTTTTTTATGATCCACTAAATCAAACGCTTTGGACAAATCCTGAAATACCACGATGCATTTTTTGCCATTATCAAGATTTGTTGTAAGCTCAATATGCAGCTTATTTATCTTCAGTTCCCATATTTTTTCTGAATCCCATCTGGCTCTCAACAAAATATTTACTATCTTCGAGGTATTCAATGAGTTGATTTTTTATGGCTTTTTCAATTATTTTTGGAAATTAGGGAGACTGGTCTATAATTATTTATGTCTTTTTCATCCCCTCCCTTATATATTGGTCGTATAATCGCTTCTTTGTATAGCGTTGGGAAGATTCCGGTGTTCATGCTAAGATTTATTAAATATGTTATTGGTGTCAGAAGTTCATTTGTAATATCATTTTTAGGTCATTTGGTTGATTTAAATTGGCTGTTGTCATATCTGGGTTATTGGAGGAGGGTGGTAGTTTTTGAGTCAAATGATCATAGAATGTTACCGGATTACAATCCAACCTCTTATCTTCCTAAGAATCCTGGGTCCTGAAATGATTCCAGTAACGACAACTGTTGATAAAAAGTCCTGTAGCGTGATTTCAGCAGGTTACTGATGCCAGTATAGCGATAAGTGCTGGTTGAAAGTTCTGTAATGGGATGATTTTCCACAACGCGAGCTATTGGCGGGAAGTTTCATACCAGTCGAAAGTCCTGTAATGGAATGATTCCAACAAGCTACTGAGGGAAAGTCTCATTATAGGACGATTTTGGTCGTAATCCGATCCGTGCTCCTTAAAATCCTTCTCGTGCCAGTGGAAACTGGAAAGTCTCTAAACGATTCCAGTAGCAACTACTGTTGGTCGAAAGTCCTGGAATGGGATGATTCCAACAGGCTACTGGCAGAAAGTTCCATTATGAGACAATTTCGGTTGTGATTCAATCTGTTTCTTTGAATATATCTCGTAATCCAATCCTAGTATTTCTTGTTGTGCCGGTTACAGTACTGAGTTTTAGGGTGGTGGGTATTATGATTTGTGCCTACATAACGCGTCAGTTTTATTTTTCAGCCGTGCCCCAGGTGCTCCACTGAAACTTTTAGTCTACATTTAGATTATCGTAATTTTATATTTCAGCTTGCAATGGAGTGTACCAGACTTCGGGCCGATGATGCCCTACCGAAATTTACTCATAGTTTACTTTTAAGTTACTTACGATAATTTGTTTCCAACTTAAGATTGTAGATGAATGTTCACCCATGGCGGTACTATTTGTGCCAACTTTGGGCCGACGATGCTATAGTTTAGTTTTAGATTATTTGCGATAATTTTTATTTTTCAGCTCGGGATTGTCGGTGTGAGTGGTCACCTACAATGGTGCTGTTTGTGGGATGAGGGGTACCGACTTCGGGCCGATGATTTTAAGTTAATCGGTCATGGTACGTGTATGGTTGAGTTGTCTTGGTCACTGCCGGATCATAAGAACATTTTTTTGATTAAACCGCTTTAGATTTTAGGGACTTGTAAGAATTTTAGCCATAAATGCCTATACTAATTTAGTTATATTGTTAGTTTTTGTATACGCGCTATTAATTTTCTTTTTCAGTTTCTCGCATCGCTTTATATTTCAATATAATCGGCGCGGGACATTTTTTTATTTAGTTTAAGTCATTTTAACGTCTTAATTAATCAATCGTGTATATTCTTGATTAATAATCGTTAAATGACGACAGCAATCGGTGTTTAAAAACGCCGAGCTATCGATAATCTGTCGATAGAAACATAGTTTGCTATTTTACAATTTTATTATTACATTTTGTTCAAAGTTTCTAAGTTGGGCCAACTTTACCCATTTGACAAGTATAAAATTTTTATTTTATTGCCTAAATCGGGCTGAAATTAAAAATCTGTTTCAACTTTTTAATGCGACCCGAGTACCACGATATACCTTCTTTAATTTTTTTAGTAGCCTGGAAATTGGCTCATTCCAAGGGGTCAAGTTTAAAGTTTTGGGCCTACATTGAGATTGGATCAAAAATATAGAATTTTCGAACTTAATGACTTAAAACTACTTTATTACGATACCTACAATTTTTTTGCAAAGTTCAACTGATGGCCCTGAGTCAAATCAAAAATCTGCACTTAGGAACCCCTGTTTTGATATTTTGTTTCACAAGTTTCTATTTAAGATTCTAAAGATGACAAGAAAAAGAAAGAAAGCGGATTGCAGTACACATGTGTCGAAAGACATCTGGACATTTTCAAAATCATGAACCCGTTTCTAGGTTCAAATTGAACTTTCGGTGAATTTCAAAATTTCTCATTTCAGAAACTCAATTTTGAAAAAATAAAAATAATAAAAAAATAGAATAAAATAGTAACGTGGAAAATTTTTATGCGAGAGAGACGGGAGGGTGGTACAAACTCAAAATAGTCGACTTAAATATCGTAAACTTCCTTTCTGAAATCTTTTAATAAGACGCCTTTCTTGAAGGTATCAAGTGAAAAATATTTATAGTCTCCCAAAATTTCGTAATTCTCGTCTTTGAATTCTTTCTATATATTTTATCGACTTTTCTTCATTTTATTTTATCTCAGTTCCTTCAAGGGAGGAGAGATATAATGAACCTCTGTGCCCACCGTTCCAATGCCACTGCGCTGAAAAAGGTCAACTTTTTTCGACTAATCATGTGTACGGATTCCAAATCTGACCTTCACATTTCGATAAAAGTTTTTCTTTCGGAATTTGAGGGGAAAAAACTGAAAGACCAAAGCGCCAATAATAGGACTTTACAAAACCATAAATAACATAGTTCTTTTAGAAATTGGCGTAGGAGATGAAATAACGTTGAAGTTAAGGATGGGGACATCCACGTTTCCGGACATTCATGGTATATTTACATTTTTAAAATTAGGTATGTTCCGATGGAGTACGGAAGCTCTTGCAACAGGATTTGTTAGAAAACTTCCTTTTCTTCAATTTTGTTTCTTAATTGTCATTATCAGGGCCAACAGTTCTCAGGGCTCTCATTTCCTATAGTTTGGCAGGCCTAACGAAAGGATGGGGAAAGCGGAAATTCCACCTGCCCCAGACTTTTTTGGGAGCCCGGATTTTTTTATTGTTTTTCCCCGAGCTTAGATTTTCTCTTGATGGTTGTGGGACTAGGATTATAATTTCGAGGATTCTTAATTTTGGCTTACAAGGATAATCATAGGATTAACAATTAAATTCTGTCGTGTCCCGGTTTTACAGTTGTCGAAGTTTACAGTCGTGTTAGGTTTTACAATTTGCCTATCGAGTTGGAAAATACGGAATAAATTTCAAAAAATCAGAGAAACGTCGGTTTTCCGCTAGTACTGGTTGACGTATGTGGGAGAGGCTTTTCGTGGAACTGGTGGTTTTTTCTTATTTACAAGTATTCCTGTTGGCGTCTCTTCCTTTCTTTACAACTACAAATGCTACATCATTACACTGTGCTGCATTAAATAATCGAGTAATTTTCTCAAATTTCTTAATACAAACATGATTATGAAATAAAAAGTGGTCAAGTGCCATGAAAATCAAATGACAGAATATGTTTAAAAACGGGAAAACTGATGTCGTTCAACATTCTGTGTCATTTGATTTTCATTGCGATGGTGCTTGAGCATGTTTCCGCAGAAAATATTGGAGAGTTTGGTCTTGGGGTTCGAAATTTGAATGGGAAAAAATTTCTGGACTTCTGTATGAGAAACAACCTTAAAGTGGCAAACACATTTTTCCGAAAAACTAAAAAACTGAAGTGGACTTGGCAATCCCCAGGGGGGAAATACAAAAACGAAATTGATCATATCTTAGTTAACGACATGTCAGTGGTAGAGAACGTGGCGGCTCTGCCGGGCTTCCGTTTTAGTTCGGATCATAGACTTTGCAGAGCTGTGATAGGTTTCCCGATGAGAGCCAAATATCACAATCACAGACCAAAGCCCCGGGGCGTTAAAATCATCTCATCCCATGCCTGGCAAGAAGCAAGAAAGGAGTTGAGAAAACGGCTGGAAAATACGAACAAGGTATGGCAAGATCACACGTTGCAGGAAGTATACGAAAAGCTTGTGGAAGGAATTCAGGAGGTTAAAAACCAGTTTGGGAAACTCAGGCCGATGGTGCGGACAGATGACAAGCTGTCAAAGGACACCAAGAGAGATACACTGGAGAGAAAAGACCAGAAGACAGTAAAGGAAAAGATCGAACTGCTTGTACTGAGGAAAAGGGTTAAGACGGAGATAAGGAAAGACGTAAGGAACTACGATAGCAAACAGATCGAGAACATCTTGGCCGAAAGCAAATCAACGAAAAAAGTAAACAAAGCCCTTTTCACAGACAGAAAGCTAGTCCCTAGCTTACACAATGCAGAAGGAGAGAGGATTTCTGACCGCAAAAGCATAATAAAAACAGCCAAAGATTTCTTTAAAGAACTATATGGAAAAAAAGGAGGGGACAAAGAGTTGGAAGGAGACGGGGGAGTTGTTGTTAACTCCAACGAAATGCCAAAAATACTTCAGGCTGAAGTGGGAAAAGCAATATACTCGAGCAAGGTGGACAAAGCAGTAGGTCCAGATGGGATTGACAATGGGACCCTAAAGTCCTTTGCGGAAGAACTGATTCCTATCTTAACGAAACTATTCAACAGAATTCTGGAGGAGGAAACCACCCCATTACAATGGAGGGAGGCAAAAATAATTCTGCTATTCAAAAAGGGGAAAAAAGAAGAAATTAAAAACTACAGGCCTATTAGTCTTACTTCAAATTTGGGAAAATTGTTCATGAAAATTTTAAAAGAAAGACTCTACCTGCAGCTCGATTGGCACCAACCAAGGGAGCAAGCCGGGTTCAGAAGGAATCACTCCACGATAGACCAAATCTTCGTTTTGAACCAAATTATTGAAAAAGCAAAAGAATACAATTTCGATATTTACTTTCTTTTAATAGACTTCTCAAAGGCTTTCGACTCGGTAGACCACAGATATCTCTGGAAGGCGCTGAAGGCACAGGGGATAGGACAAAAAGAAATAAATATAATTAAAAATGTTTATGACGGTGCCTCAGCATATGTAGAATTGGACAAACGTGGGGAAAACTTCAATATTGAGAGGGGAGTCAGACAAGGAGACCCATTGTCACCAAACCTGTTTAACTGTGTCCTAGAGGAAGCAATGCGGCAATCGAAATGGGAAGGGACGGGGCTGAGAATAGATGGGGAATTTATAAACAACCTGAGATTTGCCGATGACGTGGTGTTGATTGCGAAGGATGTGACAGAGTTAGTGAACAACGCAAACGAATTTATCAATGCATGTAAACAAGCTGGATTAGAAATTAATATGGACAAAACGAAATTACTATCAAATGCGTGCAAAGTTGAAATTTCGTTAATGGGAGAAAAGATCGAGTGGGTAAACGAGGTCAAGTACCTGGGACAAATTCTATCGTTCAAGGGGGCCAGAGAGCGAGAAATCTCATGTAAAATTCAAAACGGGTGGGGAAAATACTGGAGCCTGAAAAACATATTTAAAGGCAAACTTCCAGTATCGACGAAAGCGGAAGTCTGGAGGAGCTGTATCCTACCAACAATGACATACGGTGCACAGACATGGGCGCTAACTAAAGCTAATGTAAGCAGGTTGCGAACCACCCAAAGGGCGATGGAACGTAGTATTCTGGGAATCAGAAGGAAAGATAAAGTGGAAATATCCACGATAAGGGCCAAAACAAGACTGACGGATATTGGGGAGGAGGTGAAAAAATGTAAATGAAGGTACGGAGGTCACATTTTAACACAGGAGGGGAGATGGGAAAGGAAAGTAGAGGGATGGACTCCATGCGACCTAAAAAGGGAAGTAGGAAGGCCAATCACCCGATGGCGGGACGAATTCCGAAAGGAACTCAGACCTATGTGGAGGAGATATACTCGGAACAGAAAAAAATGGAGGGAAATAGGGGAGGCGTATGCCCAGAAATGGGCGGGTAAAGCACTGTAAAATTAGGTGGGGGGAGTTCGGCACCCCTCCCGACCCGCGACGCGGGCCGACACATGTATAGTGAAGGTAACGATGTATAGATACCCAAAATAAACGCTGCTATTATTATTATACTATTATTATTATCGTACTTTGCAATGTCATGAAATCATGATACAAGCGACCAGTTAAAATCTTTTCTGGACTCGATTTCAGCGTGTAACTGCGCATTTATTTTCATGCACTGAGAAACAGTTTGACGAAAATTGTTTGGCAATTCGCACACTCTCTTTAACAAAAAAAGTTATTGTAATTTCTAGTAGACTATGGTAGAAGTTACTGCAGTTCTGCAGAACATTTTACTGTAATATTACTAAACATTGGTGTAATTCTACTGAAACTAACTGTATTCTTGGTAAAATTTTATCTAATTCTATTGAATTTCTATAAAATTACTCCAGAATCTCTAATAAAAATTACGAGTTTTTGTTGCCAAAGAGTATGTGAATTTGTGAGCGTCAGAGACTAGCCAGTATTTGCAGTAATTTTTATCCCGATTTCGTCTTAGTGTATGCAGTTTTCTTTACCTTCTTTGTGTTTATCGGCACTCACTATTCCCAGGTGAAATATCAAAATTTCAAGAATCTTGAACCGAATTAGTGACCGCCAACATACACTGACGGATACAGGGCTCTCTTTCGACAAACCTCTATTGGGATCAGCTAGTCGATTTGAATGGACGCAGATAATGGGGGAAAGGGCTGGGGCCTTAGCCCTCGGTCCTCTAAACACCCCTCTGCCTCACTCCTGCCTCTCAAAAAATAAGAGTGAAAGAATTTTCAGCATTATTTTGCTACTTATCAACCTCCACCCATGAACCCTCATAGCCCTCAAAACTCCAAGTTTGGTCTTTGCGCGTATGCCGATCGGGCCATTTGAACGTGTGCTTTGCTTAAAGACCGCGGGTAAACAAGTGTAAAGAAACCGATCACGTGCAACGTGCACATTGTAACCTTCGAACGCCAAAGTTCAGTTTTATATTTGGAATTCTATTTTTCTACAGTTTTCATCTTATAATTACGAATACCTGTATCTGAGTGCAGACAATTGCGACTGTACTTCTCGATGATATTGTACCTAAATATATCAGTACATGAGTTCACGTATACAAAATGAGAGTTCGTGGTTTCTCATACTAGAAAAAAAAAAAAAAAAAAAAAAAAAGTAAATTAATAATATAACCAAACAAGGTTATAATACGTACCTAGGTATACCAAAATTAAATATAATCTTTGTGTTATTGTCCTGTAAATTGACGAATAGCAAAGAAATAAAAGAGACAGATTGCAACAATATTCGTATATTTGAGCACAATACAACCTTAAGTCCCGAGTGTATAGAACCTCTATTGCGATTGCTTAGAAAAGTGAAAGAAAATCAAATCAAATACGCGGTCGTAGAATTGAGGAACGTTCGCTCAGGTGTACATATTTCTATTGGCAGTGTGTGTGTCTTGTATACTGCATATAGTGCAGGCTAGGCTGTACTAATACTCTACCCGAATATTAAATAGAATTCGAATTAACCGTGGCAAGATATTTTGTGCGTTATCTATGTGGTACGATGATCTACGATTGCAATGTTCGATTTTTCGGTTACGATCTTATGGCAAGCCTGAGATCGGAAACGAAAAATAGGTAAGCGTAAGTATGTTTGCATGACTGTCTGTATCGCGTATCTTTTTTTACTCCCACGAGGGATCAAGGCCCTACCCGGCGGCCGATCCCGATCATCGTCGGGTGGCTCCATGTATTAAGTAAAATACGTAAAATAAAAAAGGTGGTGTCCTCCCTCCACTGCCTTACATACCTTCGAGTAGGTTTAGCGCGGAGCTAGCAGAGGAGCTCACACTTTCAAATTATATTCATTTACGCGAATTGTAATACATATGTACTAATATACGATACAATCTATAAATTAAAGTAGTCTGTGTCTATCTTCAGTCAGTTTACGTCTGTCTTAGTATCATTTGTCGCTTCCGATTTCACAGTAGTTCCTTGGTAGCTCCCGACTTCCTTCCCTATCTCCCAACTTGAGCTTACGTACCCCAGGCGGGAGGTTCGCTCCAGGCAGGGGGGGGGTCGCCTCAATGGGTAAAACGGTTTTGGAAGACTTCCGCCTCCAGTTCTCTCTCGCTTCCTCGAATTGGTGGTTATAGTAAGTGGGTCCAATATCAGGTTCCCCAGATTCAGTTACCACTGTTCCTCCCCAGGACGGAAGGGTCGCTCGCAGTCCTCGAGATGCCACTAGGCTTTCCCTTTCTTCTTCAATCTTACTTTCCTGCTCCAGCAGCTTCGGTGAGGATGCCGTTAGTTGGTGTCCTGTTTGTGGGTCTGCCCTCTTCCGGGCTCTGCATTAGTCAGGGGCCTTCTTCTTCTGGGCTCTTCGACTAGCGGCTACGAGGATTCCCTGGTTCCCGCCAGTCAAGACTGATACGACACGCTACCAACGAGGACACCGTCTAATTCCAGGTGGCGGCGATGACATATGAACAGCGGGAACAAGTCCGCCGTGATTCCCGCCTGCTATGCATTGGTTGGTGTTTACAGAGACGTCGTGGTGATTGCCGCGCAAGGGGAAAATGAAGTTTCCGTTTCCCGTAGTCTTCGCACCATCTTTGCCGCGAATTCAGCCCGCGCGTTCCATTCTTCCAATGAAGCCATCGGGAACATGCGGACCAATCAGCGCGTGATGTGTGAGGACATGTTCGGCAGACTGCGAAGACGCGCTCTCACACTCGCATATTGGACTGCTGCGCCTTTTCATGCGGTACAGGAATACGGCAAAGCATCCGTGTCCGGTCAGCGTCTGCATAGTCCAAAATGAGAGCTGCACTTCGGATTTACGCCGGGCGCAGATGCTAGGAAAGATGAAGTGTGTCCGTCGGCCGGTGGATGTCCCAACGTTTCCCCCAGCATTGCTCTCGGTTATGCGGCGGAAACGTTTGACCAATCGCGCAAACAGTACCTTATCAGTGGCATTTCCTTCCTCTTCGCCGCTGCCGACAGTGAGGTCATCTTCTGCTGGGTCTGTGTTTTCAGCGGTGGTCTCCGTAGCCTGACGGATGTGCTCGACCTACTTAAGGTGTTCGTCTAGGATCACTCCCAGATACCGCCGTATTGTGGTGTTTGAACGGACCGTGCCCCCTTCTCTAACAGGCAGTTGGATGGAGTCGGATAAGCTCGCTTTTCTGCGACGCAGCAATCGCGCTTCTGTCTTGCCTGGCGGCCAGTTCCAGACTCTTGATCGCGAGTCGAGTTATGATGATGTGCTTTGGGGACAGTATCTCTGAAGCATCCACGACAGGTTGCTGTTGTATCGGGTACTGATATTTACTTTTAGTTGACCGAACCTTTTCGTGACCCCTGTGACGTCACTTGTTCTCGAATTTTTATTCCCTACACAGTGCTGGCACTCCAGCCAGAAGCATAGTGAAACGAATCGTGTGGGAAGGAGAGAACAGAGGAATTCCTCAATTGAAAGGTATCTGAAAGTTTGATTTTTCAACATTTTCACTACTAACGCCTCACTCGGGGGTAGGGATTATAGGTTTGTTTTCGTTAGCGCCACGTCGGATTTTTATTTCGACCGCCGTCACCCGTCGCGAGTATACGCGGGTAATTCTAAAAAAAAAAGCAATTTTCACAGAGTAAAATTTTCCATTCAAACAGTTTCTGTTTGGGGGAATTTGAAGGTGGAATTTATTGTTTGTGTGTCCCACAAGACATAAACACCCTTCTGCTCAATCCATGTTGACCAGGGGAGGGGGCAGAGCATTTAAAAATATTATCTATCCACGGCATGAGCACTTCTCATGCCGTGGCTATTCTCCAATGCCGTGGCTCAGTAAAAATGAGCCACAGCATTGGAAATTCTTATGCCGTGGCCAGATGTTATTCAACTTCAAACCTTCAACATGAAGAGAAGATATATTATGCTGTTGTATTTAACCTGTTGGAGAACAATGACCAACGTTTATTAGGTAAGTATTGAATGGTGGGGACTAGTTGAAAAATTATACTTATTATAGGTATTACAATTTATATGTTTCATTCCAGGTTTAAATTGTGTTAAAAACTTACTCACTTATCTCAGTGCAAAAATTATGTGGAGAACCATGTTTTAGGAGTAAGGTACCAGACTGCAGTTGAATCCCATACAAAAGACAGGTAATGAAACAGTCACAATATTTTGAAAAATCTTGTTAAGTTGAATTTGAAATGAGATTAGAACAGTACTCATTAATCAAACAAAAAATTAACACAGAGAAATAGCTTTAGACTTATTCTGACTAAAAATTTAGGACCACTTTCATAAAATCACGGAATTGCTCACTTAAAATTACTAAAGAAATCTTTGATATTTACGACTAGCAGACAAAATCATTATATTTAAACAAAAACTCAATGAACAAACTTGTAAAAAATATCATAATACTCTCTAAGCAAGATGAGACACTTTTGCATGAAATTAAATGTTTCTCTTAATATTATTTAGTTAATAGTTAACATAAAATTTTGGATAAGACTCGTTTGCATACATTGGATCATTTTTGATACCTAGCAGTCGCTTCCTCTCGGCAATTTTCTTTCGCTTCAATCGTTCTTTATGGGAAAGGGCCACTAATAAACAAACGTAAGCAGGTTTAAATGTACAAGTACATACATATTTCACTTTCAAAATCTCATGTCGTGGTTATCACTTTCCAATGCCGTGGTCATTGGAAGCAGCTTATGCCACGACATAAGAGACAAAAAGCAAGACACGACATTGGAAAATTTTCTATTTTTCTACAGCCTTAAAGTATTTTCAAAGCTACTTTTCAATCTTAATTTAATCACACGTACTAATTAAGGGTTCTCCTTCTTGTTTCAGGTGAAAATCTTATCATTTTGGCGGAGAACGAACAGCCACGCTATCGGATACCAAAAATTGTACACAACACTAATTTCACTGATTTATTATTACAGAATCGATAAGGCGTACAGTATCCAAGATCTAAGATGCGGATTATGTTATCGCTATTCGAACGAAGCCATTCAGCTTCGCAGCTGCATGAAACATGTAAACAGTGTGCCAGAAGAAGCAACTTAAAAAATGGCCACGGCATAGGAACAGAAACCCAGTTACACAACTAAAAGCTCTCCTCTGGGTCACATAGAAAACTTTTTGTCCATTTTGTAGGTGTTTGTCTTTGCTTTAACCCTTCCAATAATATTTATATTGATTTCCCGTGAAATAATGCCTAATTAACATCATTATGGAGATTTTTATAAAATAAGGACTAGTGAGTTACAGCCACGGCATTGGAGATTTCGAGGATTCTGAAGGATTTTTTGAAATTAGGAGAGGGGCATATTATTTCTAATTGTTGAAAAAAGTGAGGGACACGTTGCTCTACAACACAGTAAAAAAAAAAATGGAAAACGTGTTTAGTTGTTGAGAATTGCATTGGTACCTGAAAATTGTTTTTTTTTTTTTAGATTTACCCACGCATATTTTCGTTCCGTGTACTACAGTTTTGTTGGCATATTGAAATTCAGGCGATTATTGAAACCCGAGATTGATGTATTTTCCGGCTATCTGTCTCTTTCCAAATAGAGATCAGATCAACCCGACCAAAATCTCAACCATTTACTGCAAGATCGAGCTAGCCTTCCCAATCTTCACTTTCGGGTTTTTTCTCGGTTTTTAATCTTTCCTAGTTCTTGGACCACGAAACACTTGGGAAAGCAGGATTCGGTTGAGTAGTGTCCAACTATTGACGTTTGAGAGAAGCTGGAATTCCCTTTCAAAAGAAAGTACCGCGTTGGCCGGTATAAAAGCTTATCGTGACCTCGAAATCTACTGCATTGGACTGAAAAGAATATAGAGGAACTATTCGAGAGACATTCGGTAACATCGTCGAACAGATCACCGCCTCATTTCGGCAATGAGTGTGGTATTAACAGAAGAAGCTGAAATACTCCGCTTTACTTTCCAGCATAATATGTTTTTATCGCTTGCTCACCGCGTCTCGTAAATTTTGGGAAAACTCATGGACGCCACTGTGGAAGTTATGATGGCTCGTGCGTGTGTTCGTCAAGGACTCATACTGGTCGAGTGCGTGCGAATACGAACGCTCACGCTACTATGAAAAAAGTGTCTTAATGTGGTGAAAATCAAATGACAGACCGAACCGTACTGAAGGACACGGAAAAAACTCGTCTTCTGTTGTAAATCGGATTTTCTAATTTTCTAGTTCCACATGTACCGTTATTTTACGTATGAAAATTATGTAGGTACGTATTAAGATCAATGTTAGTAGGTACACAGTTGGCTTTGACTGACTGTCTGGTTCAGTTGAAATGTGTGAATCTTGACGTAAATTCACGATGATGTGCTGGGGCTTAGACCTGTGGGGAGACTACGTCAATCTGAAAGGGGGAAGGTGACGCTACTTTAACGCTGTGGAAGTCGAAAACTAGATATTCTCCGAAATTAGTAAACGTTCAAATTTGATTCAAAATCTATGGTAAGCATGAGCGATAACGTTCTTTTTACACCAGGTCAACTACTCAACTCAATTTTGTAATAAGCAGTAACGTAGCCGAATAAAAATTTATAATTAGAAAAAAATGTTGTTTTTTTTTTTTATTTATTTTTATTCTAGAAGAACCCAAATTAAAAATCTTCAATCTGTCTCGGAGCTGGCTGACTCACCTAACGGGAAACAGAATAACAAAAACATTGTTCCCGTCAGTTTCAATAAGAAATGTGAGTTGAAAATTAAAAACACTGGAAAATATATGAACGCTGTCAAAGTTCAGTGGCTGCTGAATTCTCAAAATAATCGAGGATGTTACGAGTCCTTAAATTATTTTCCAAAGTGTCATGCTACCGAAGAAATGTAAAGAAATTAAAACTAATTTTCGGATCGTGCAGCTACTCAGTACACTGTCTCATTTAACAAGCATATCTAGACCACTAGAGAAAGTATTACTACTTTTGGTCAGCTTTGTAACAAAAATAGACATTTCTGTAATGCCAAGAATACGTATATTTCCAAATATAGAGAACAGTACCAAGATCAAAATGTAGGCCTAATGAGACGAGGCATAACACGAAATTTCTATTGAAATGTTGATGTCTAATAATTAGATCTCGAAAATAAGATCAACATCAAATTACAACATAGGTCGCTCAAAATCTAAGACGCCACATCTAGCCTAACTGTAATTACGTATTCTAAATCGACGTCATATTGACCGTTTAGGTACTCAAAATAGAATTTCAAAATTGATAAACTATTATTGGTACCGATGATCACAAACATTTTGACCATCATAAATCTGATCTTCCCTGAAGCTCGTATAATTCTACAGGCTCATGAAATCACGAACGATCTCACGTAAAGAGCCTAAAATTCTGCCATGATTAAACTATACAAGAAATTCTTCAAACTCACTGAATCGACCATAACGACGTCGGCATTTACTTCTGCCATCTTTTTCGGAAATCTTCAATGTTATAAGGTGGTAAAAGAAATAATTTCACAATTCCAGATGACTAAAATTCTAAATTGCTTTTTTAGAACGTTAATACAAGCTTTTCAGAGAGGCTTGAAAATTGGAAAGTGTAATAGTTCGTCGATTATAAAGAGGCCAGCAATTTTTAAGCTCTCAAATTTCTGACTTGAAAAGTCGAGGAATACTTGGTTTCTAATTTGGCGGCAACTTCTCAAAAATGTAGGCTAGAAGATGCCGGTTCTGTTTGAATCGTATTATCTGTGATTCAGGTTTTAACTCTGTGACGTCAGAATATCCACAGAGTTAAAGTCGAAAACGTACAATTTTTGACAAATCTCGCGTTCCGCTACTAAAAATAAGTATACATACTACTCTTATGTACTTCTGAACAGTGAGTACAGCCAGCGAACTATGGCTGCTGATACCTCAATAGTTGTTGCTCGAAACTTGGCCACTTTCGATTGTCCAAACCGTTAAATCTGCGACTTTTATTTTCGAATATACCACCAATACGCGAGAACGATTTTCGTTGTTAGTTGCTGTATTGGCTGCGCACTGTCGCCTTGACATTATTGCGACATCGACCGATTTTCGATTTTTATCACAACTAATAACTTTACACTATAGTGTGTAAATTATGGCAAAATAAAGAGTACGACACGCGCGCACCATGCCTGTACCTACACCTATACCTATACCTATATCTATACTTATACCTATATAGCTATACCTATATCGTATGCATAAAAGTAGATAGGTACCTATCGTCTGGCTGAAACAGACACTAGACATAGTCATAGTCAATATACCTATCGTTATTATATTCGTACTTACTGAGGTATAGCAATAGTGTTAGTGTAGTGTGTACGACCTGTACGTAGTCTTATGTACATGTTCGAGACAGGTAGAATAAATTACGCACTGCCTAGTGTAATTGGTTTGTCTTCGTAAATCTTCTATCTCTCTTTTACTTTGAGCTGCTCCACACAAAGGTATATGGATACTACACTACCGGCGTTAAGTTATTTAGTCATTAGGCCTAATTCGCTTCCTTTTGTCCGTAATCATACCCTGTAGTTTTCAATGTTCGGACCTATTATTACGTCGCTTCGCGTCATCTTCGATGACCCGAAATCTATATAGGGAAGGCCAAGCTAGCCTACATTCTACGTGATATACAGCTGGCCTACTATAAAAAGTCTTTATGTCGTGTCTCGCGAGGATGTACAATAATAGCATCCGAGGTTAGTTTGAGAAAAAATTGACAGAAAAGTTTAGTACGTACTCATATTATTCTACATGAAACGCCAATATTGTCGCTGATTCCGCCAATTTGCGTACTCAGTAAAGAATTTGAGATGAAAATGAGGATTTGTTATCCAAGCACCTACCTATCTATCGACCTAAAACCTAAAACCTGCCGTGAACCTCATCAGTGAGAATTCAGTCACAATATTACGATTCGAGGATGAAATTTAAATTTTGGCCGAAACTCGGACAGTTATAACAGATAAACGCGAAATGTGTAACTAGAAAAATTAGATGTTGTAAACTTTTCACAATAAATCTCATAGCCAGGCGCACTAAATTATATCAAAAAATTAACCTAAGTAAACTGGAATTGATAGAATTAGCAGAAATCAAAAAACTCATCAAGAAGAAAATTAAAAACGATGTGCACTCATTTGACCAAGAACTTATTAAGGAAATAATGGAATCTACCTGGTCAACAAGACAAGCAAGGAAAGCACTCTCTAAAGGAAAGTGGCTATTGCCAAAAATTATATCAGAGAAGGGAGTAATAATCCGGAATAGAGAGGCGATCGCTAGCACTGCTACAAAGTTTTTCGTAAAACTTTACGATGATGATAGATCGGATGAAGCCACCCAAAATGTTCAATTCGATCATTGGTTATAGAGGCTGGCCACCGAGATGACCAATTCTATACCCCGAATATCCAAGAAAAAGAAGTATACGAAACACTCAAGGCCCTTAAGGCCAACTGCGCGCCGGGGCCGGATGGGGTAGACAACACAACATTGAAAACATTTGCAAAAATTCTGTCAAGGCCACTTGCTTCAATATTTAACTGCGTGCTCTCCTCGGGTCTGTCCCCAGAGCAGTGGCATCTCTCCGGGATTATTCTTCTCCATAAAAAGGGTGATAGAGCGGTGATTAACAATTACCGTCCTATCAGCTTGTCTTCTAATGTTTGTAATGCATTTATGAAAATCCTAAAACAAAAGATTTACCCTGTGCTGGATGCACAACAACCAAACGAGCAGGCCGGCTTTAGAAAAAACTTTAGTACTATTGACCATATTCACACTTTAGGGCAAATTTTCGAAAAAACTCCCGAATTTCAATCAAAAATAGCAGTGATGTTCATTGACCTTCATAAAGCTTTCGATTCTTTATATCATGATAAAATCTGGGTTAGTCTTATGAGACAAGGAATACACTTCAAAATTGTTAGGTTACTGAAAGAACTATATGCTAAATCGGAAGCCATAATCAAACTAGAAGGGAATGAGGAGAAGTTTAAAATCAGGAGAGGGGTCAAACAGGGGGACCCACTATCACCCAATATCTTCAATGCGGTTCTGGAGGAAATTTTTAGAAAAGTTGATTGGAGAGGGAAGGGACTAGTAATGGGGCAAAATAGCACTTTCGGCGAATATAAATACCTAAACAATCTAAGATTTGCAGATGATATTGTCCTAATTGGGAAAAATAGTGGGGAACTCGAAGCAATGGCGGAGGACTTGAGGAGAGAAAGCAAGGAGATGGGTCTTTCAATCAATTATGACAAAACCAAAATTATAACAAATATTTATCAATTTAGGGATATCTTCGTAGATGGTAACAAAATCGAGGTAGTCGAGGAATATAAATATTTGGGTCAGATAATGTCACTAGAAAACAAAATAAAAAAGGAACTAAAAATCCGAAGAGCCAATGCCTGGAAGGCTTTCTGGGCTCAAAGACCCATCTTCAAAGGGAAGCTCAATCTGAGCTCAAAAATAAAAATCCTCGAGAGTACTGTCTACCCTGTTCTGACTTACGGGGCGCAAACTTGGGCCTGCACTACAAAAGAAGTCCGAAAAATGGAGACCACGCAACATGCCATGCTTAGGAGTATTTTGGGTATAAAACTCAAGGATAAAGTCCATATTCCGGAAATTTTCAAAAGATCAAAAACAAAAAATATAGTCTCGGCCATTAGAAAACTAAAACTGAACTATGCAGGGCATGTTGCGAGGGAATCCAGAAATAAATGGAGTTGGGTCGCCACCTTCTGGACTCCAGTGAATGGTAAAAGAAAAGTCGGGAGGCCACGGAAAAGGTGGAGCGATGAGGTGGTTGAGGTGGCGGGCCCTAACTGGGCGAACAAAGCCGCCAACAGGAAGATGTGGGTTGATCTGACCTACGCTTATACCCAGAAATGGGTGGCTGGGTGAGGGACGTGAACAAGGTACATCACTTACCTAAAATATATGTATGTAGTAATAGTATGCCTCACTGAGCCTATGAGCACAAAATAAAATAAAATAAAATAAAATATTACGATTCGAGGATGAAATTTAAATTTTGTCCGAAACTCGGACAGTTATAACAGATAA
>JAJSSI010000330.1:0-22485 GCA_031841125.1 Acanthococcus lagerstroemiae
CGTCCTTTTGATTCCAATTTCTAGTAGGTACCTAATTTCTGTGTTTGACCATCGGTGGAGAGAGACCTTTTTGGGGTTTCAATAATTTTTGAATACTGGCTAAGAAATTCAAAAGTTTTACATTTAAGATCTTCCTATTGTAAAGGGCATGTGGCGTGCTTTCCTCTGTCTAAACAAATATTTGAGTCGAGAAAATTGGTTTTTAACGCACAACCGACGTACAGTTGACCAGCTATCGTCAGTTCTGGAGCTAAATCTGAATGGGGGACATTTTAAATGTATTTGTAGCAGAACACTCGATGTTTGTATTCTTGTTTACTTTTCAAATACGTGTTGTGAGCATTACTCAAATGAAATGAATCCATAAATGGTGCCTGAAAATGTGTTAAACGCATCAACACTGAAGCTAAAAATTAAAAATATGAAAATGTGCGTGAATATGCCATTATTCCTTCTAATTTTTCAAATTCATTAGTAAGAATGTGAAGAATACTGTTTCTGAAACCTGAAAAAATTGGAGTATGTTTAACCAGCTGTGTTTATGAATACGTGTGTAAATATCCCATTATTTTTCTCGAATTATTGAATGCATTAGTGAAAATATGAAAAGGGCTGCTTCTGAAAATACTGACACATTGGGTGTATATGGTCGGTTGTAGATCAAGTGCACAAATGCCTACCGTGCTCCTATCGTCAGTTTCGTTTACCGCAGAAAACGGAAGAAAAATTATAATTTATCGTTCGGAGCTTCAGGACCCTCCGCTTTAAAGTTAGTCTGCAAGATTTCCATTCTTTAATATTTCAACCTCGGGTGTGGCACTTTTTATGCTGCTTCTGCGATTGTCAGTATCGTTTTGCCTTCCTGTAACACGTGGCTAAGCTTCGCGTCATTTATAATCATAATATTCTCGACCAACTTTGAAAGGACTTGTGCCGGTCGGGCTTGAATTTAAATAAAGTTCCCGATTGGGGGAACTGTATCGTGTTTTGCTGGCTCCCAGTATTCTAGTGTTCTGCCACATCATCTCACTCTTGTGCAGTAACCACCGAGTCGGTTTTGTGGTACAGGGTGTGTCAAAATAGTAGACCTGTTTTTAAACGCTTTCACCATGTGGCAACACTGATGCGTAGGCAATTCTTTTTCCATGAAAATATTCGGGTATGTGCGCCATTTAGTAAGCATGAGAGCATGACTCTGTGGTTTCTGTGGAGAAAATTCTAAAAAACAGTGTTGTGGCGACTCAGCGCGCATTTCAAAAATAGTTCAAACTGAAAAGACATGATCTCGTTCCCTCTCCAAAGGCAGTCCTGCCGCGCTTCTTCTCCCCTCTTTGAACGTTACTCGTGCTGCCCTTGAGTAGAATATTCTCCGTCCACCGCTTGATTGTCTTAGGAGAGGGAACGAGATCGTGTCTTTTCAGTTTAAACTATTTCCGAAATGCGCGCTGAGTCGCTACAACACTGTTTTCTTTTAAAAAAAACGTTTCTACACAGAAACCGCGATGTTCTCCAGACCACAGAGCCAGGCTTACTAAATGGCATTCATAACTGAATATTTTCATGGAAAAAAATTGCCTATGCATCAGTGTTGCCACATGGTAAGCGTTTAAAAACAGATCAACTGTTTTGGCACACCCTGTACATCTCAGTCCCTCGCCAGGAATTTTCGACCCAATCTGAGAAATTTACTAGTCGTGCTTCTGGTCCCCTCCTTCCCTCCCTGAGCTCTGATTCTTCTGCTTGTTAGGGACATTGCTTTTTTGATAATACTCGACATAACCTGCCGCTTTTGAGTTTGAGGTGATCTCCGTGTGTCGCATTTTCGTATCCTCGATGCACTGACAGTTACAGGTAATTATCTCCAGTATTGGGATCTATTTAAGCGTATATTGCCAGTGGATGCATTCTATAAAAAAATCTTGTGGTGTTTAATGTCCCTTCACTCAACGATGTACACGTTGGTATGAAGCACGAAATCAATTTTTCCATTACACTGCTGTGGTCACCTTGGTGGACTGTACTGGGCGGCCGATCGCACAGTCTTTAACGCTAGATTGATTCTTCGACGAGAGCTATTGAAAGAAACGTGTCACGGTTTATTTTATTGTTTGTCCACTGACGAGAGAAAAGAAGCCGAGAATAAACTGCAGGACTGCAGCGCAGAAAAAAAAAACGAATTCCGTAATACTCGTATTATGTGAGCTGAAAAAGAAAGGCGTCATTAAAAGGTTTATGAAACACCCAAGCTAACCCATAGACGCACTCTTTCAAGTATACGGGGTGCCCCTACTTTTTTATATTGATCAGGCTAGCATTCATAATGCATGTTGACTCGATCTCGGAAATTGCGGACACTCCGTAGGTACTATTTGTTTCTCAGTTTAAATTAATTTCGTATCAAGTTTTATCGTCCCCTATTACATGTATAATATTGGATGTTTTATTGGGGCGTTAATCAAATTTTATGATTGATTGTGTCTGTGTCGAAAATGTCCGCAGTGCGATTAACATGTGGATCATTCGGTAGTCGAATTAGGTAATGTGGAAATATTCAGCGAAAGTTACAATATATTCCGGGGCGTACTGATAGGAGGGATGTGCCCCCCCCCCATAAGAATTTTTGACTCAGCAGTTGAGAAAATTTACTATTTCAGTCAGGCGAAGTTGAGCAAATTTCAGTAAGTTAGAAAAATTAAACAAGTCAAAAGGTGTTTTTATTTCCTTTTGCTTGGTACTTGGGAATGTTGAGTTGAGAAGTTGAGAAAAGTCAACAAGTCGAAAGGTTTTTTTTTTTTGATACTTGGGAATTTGGAGTTGAGTCAGTTGAGAATTTCACAATTTTTACCCCCTCCCTCCTCAGGAAAAACTCTTAGGTACGTCCCCGAGTATATTATTATTTTTGTTGATCACGGAGCTTAACAGAGACATCTGTGATTTGTTGATTAGTTTGGGGTCCGACACATTTTTCGTAATTCCATGTTTGACTGGTACATACTCGTATGTGTACTGTGCTGGTCGATTGCTGCGAATCGTACGAATTCTTTCGAAGAACTTATTTTATACGTACTACTCCATCTGTATACAGTGCAATACTTACTTGAGTAGCTGAACTTCAGTTATGAACGAACTCAACGAACCATCCGAAGCTTCTAACGATGTTTGTTCCAAATATTTAACTGTAGCGTATGCTGTAAGGAAGAAGGTATCAAAGAACTATATCAATATATTGGTAGGAGTACAGTTTGAACTTGATGAGTTGATGACTTGTCGACTATTTCCGACAAGTTGCCCCTGTGGTCTCTCAGTCTTACAAAAATTACGCTCTTTCATGGTAATTCGAGTATCGAATTACTGATATGGTAGATTCAGTCCTTTGGCCAAAGATTTTAAGCGCCAAGAAATATCCTCCGCTCTTTGGGAGTAAAGGGCTTAGGGGGTTCCATTTTCAAAATTTTAAATCTATCGTAAACCTTAAACTCACTTCCTAAGAAAGTAAGATTACATGGACGTGAAAAAAAAACAACAACAAGAAACCATGCTTTGCTACAATAACAATTTGAATGTCCGATTATTGATAAGGCAGATCCAGTCGTTTAGATTTTTCTATAAACACTCCAGTTTATGATGAGTGCCAAATCATCCTTCGTTTGTCGAAAAGACTCGGGAGATTTTCATTTTCCAAATTTCAAATCTAGATTGAGTTGAATCATACCATTTAAGTAATCAAGGTTGCGTAAGCTTGGAAAACTCCTAAAAACCACGCTCTGCTTCCACAAGTAGTGATTTGAGTATGTTGATAAAACTTGAAACCGTGTTTCCCCCCCCCCCAGTCTGTCTTAAACATTTTAAATCTGTTAAAACATTTGTGTTAAAAATTATCATCTTCCTTTGAACGTATGATAGGTTGTCTATATGTATCCTTTGTCTTTCTATGAGGGTTGCGATCGGCCATGTTCGAAATTTCAAATGTATTTAAAGTTAAAAACCTATACCTGCGGTACAACCTCGAAAAAAGCAGGCATCTTGAGTTTGAAAAGTCAGATTACAGTTTTCGAGTGCATCTTATGCAGCAGACTATGAAGAACGTTCAAATCAGAAAAATACTGAGATTTTTCAGTATAAAATATGGAAAACTCGAGTTTTGATAGTTTTGAGAAAAATTCCTTCTATTTTTGAAAAGCGATTTATAGGTTTTTAAGTTTCCTGAATCTGTCTTTGTAGATGATTCTTAAATATGGCTTACTACGGTGCTTCTGGAGAGGACTGAAAGATTAGGATAGCCACTTTCTGGAAAACCGGGAAAAGTCAGGGAAATCAGTCTGGAATAGTCAGGAAAAAGTCAGAGAATTGCTATAATTTTGATCAAAAATGAGAATTTAAGAACATACTATTTTTCGAGAATAAATGTCGGCATAAAGGATAATGATTTATTTCTTTTACAAAGTATTCTCCAAATTGTGTACAACACTAGCTGAAAAAAAAATAACAGGGACAATTTGGAAAATTGGTCTGGAAATTCGGGAAAGTCAATTAAAATCATTTTAAGACAAACTTGGAGTATGAATTTTGCATCTGTTTCCGAAAAAATAATTTTAAAATCAGATTCAGTAGCCTCAAAAACCTGTAAATCAAGTACTTAATCGAAAATCTTCAAAATTTGATTCGAACCTTTTTACGTGTCATTCCAGATAGTCAGATCTCAGAAATAATGTCAAAATTGAATTCAGTGATTTTACAAATCTGAAACTGATCATTAGTTTCCTTGGTCTTTTTTTTTTTTGTTGTTGTTGCCAACTTAGGGATGGGATACTATCCATATAGTCGTAACGGTTCGTATTTTATTTTCGAAGAATGTTGTATAAACTATTGAAAAAAACCGAACTTTTTTTCGTACTTTGTTAGAGACCGAAATGAAAACATTGAACATTGAAATGAAAATGCAAAAATGCCGTGTATTTTCCCGCAAGAAGGGTAAGGGGCGATTAGGTGCGAGTTAATATTATCCGACTAGGCTCAAATTTTGCACACATTAGTTTTGGGGGATGTAGAACCAATGAGAGAACAGACAATGAAAATATTGAAATCAGCAAAATGAGAGCTATCTTACTTTACATTTGGGTGAAACGAAAAAAGTTTCAAATGCCGTTGTTGAACTGGGCTAAAAACTTGCATTTCGGCTCAGAAATGAAGTTTACAAAATTTCATTGTAAAATATAAAAATTTTTCCGATCTAAGTTTTGCATTGGTTTTACGTATGTATTTTAGCCTTATTTTTAGGGTCGGCTACTCTGCAATCGTTTTTTCTTCTTTGAACTTTTTAGTCAGTAACTCAGAATGATCCGAGTCACAGACCAGTCCATTTGTGTGGTTTTCGGTAGTGTTCATTGATCGGTTAGCCATGTTCTCATTGATCTTGATCTTAGCTGGCGTGTTACTGCGCGACGGCAGTCTTCAGCCGTGTTCTTGCTGCGCGACTGCAGTCTGCAGTCGTGTTGTTAATAGAAATTTCCATGGAAATTTTTTTTATTTGGGTGTGATCAGGTTGAATTATTTAATTTTTTCTCTCGTCCTTTTACCGACTTTTCGAAGAAAAGGGAGGTATTACACTCGTCACAGTTGTGAAGTTGGGGGCGGGGGCAATGTTTTTTTTTTGCGTTTCAGAGTGTTTAGAACACGACTGTAATAGTGGCTGAATTTCAGGTTTCCTTATATATATATATATATATACATATGCAGGACGGCTTTTTCGCCTCTTTTTCATATATAAAGCGACGTTTTCACCTCATATACGGAGGCGAAAACGAAAAATCGGAGGTGAAAACGTAAGGCACTGTATCTCAATAATTTAGGCTTCTACGGCTAGGCAATCCCCTGGGCAAATTTTTGGCTGGAGGCGAAAAAACCCACATACATCAGACATATACATTTTAGTGCATGGTACCTCTCACCAGACAGCGCTAGTGTCACTTGTAAATCATATAATGAGACTTTTTCACCTCCAAACATAACTGAGCATTTTCGCCTCTGATTCGCGGCAACAACGCATTAGTGATTGAATTAATATTAAACTCGGAGGTTTCCTACTTGCTTGTATGCCTGGAGGTGAAAATGTTCCCTTCACATATTAAACGTCGCTGTGTACTTGTATATGAAAAAGAGGCGAAAAAGCCGCCCTGCAAAAATATACCTTTAAAATTTCGTTTTCGCCTCCGTATATGAGGTGAAAACGTTGCTTTATGTACAAAAAATGAGGCGAAAAAGACCTTCTTTAAAAAAAAAAAAAAAAAAAAATGTATATAATATTGTATATCATATACCCCGCATGTTAAAGATTGTAAGTAGAAATTACTGCACCGAAAAGTTTACCACGAATTGATAGATGATGTATGTAGTTTTTTTTTTCGCCTCCAGTCAAAAATTTGCCCAGGGGGGTTACCTGCTGGCCTGTAGAAGCTTAAATTATTGAGATACAGTGTCTTACGTTTTCACCTCCGTCTATGAGGTAAAAACGTCGCTGTACACAGGATTAGTCAGTTTTCCTTCCGCAATAGGAAAACTCCATTACGCTGAAGATCTGTTATCGGTTTTGTCGCTATTCACGAATAGTATGCAGCTTGCCTACACCCGATAACAAAGCGTACTGTACATTTTGGAAGATAACACATTGAGTCATACTTCGTTCAGCCTGACGGAGTTTTCCTATGGCGGAGGGAAAACCAACTAACCCTGTATATGAAACAGAGGAGAGAAGGCCGTCCTGCAAAGATATACCTTTAGAATTTCGTTTTCGCCTCCGTATATGAGGTGAAAACGTCGCTTTATGTATGAAAAAGGGCGAAAAAGCCGCCCTGCAAAGATATTATTATATACCCGCGAGAACATGATGATCAAGATCGAGAAGGTCACAGGTTTACCATTTCCCTATACTCTAAGACATTGTAAATAACCACAGTTCGGAATGGACATGAATTTTTTTTTAGTCTGAGGAAGAGGTTCAAGAATAACATAATAAGAAACTTACAGAGGCGAAAAAGCCGCCCTGAAAAGATATACCTTCAGAGTTTCGTTTTCGCCTCCGTATATGAGGTGAAAACGTCGCTTTATATATGAAAAAGAGGCGAAAAAGCCCGCCCTGCAAAGATATTATTATATACCCGCGAGAACATGATGATCAAGATCGAGAAGGTCACAGGTTTACCATTTCCTATACTCTAAGACATTGTAAATAACACAGTTCGGAATGGACATGAATTTTTTTAGTCTGAGGAAGAGGTTCAAGAATAACATAATAAGAAACTTACAGAGGCGAAAAAAGCCGCCCTGAAAAGATATACCTTTAGAGTTTCGTTTTCGCCTCCGTATATGAGGTGAAAACGTCGCTTTATATATGAAAAAGAGGCGAAAAAGCCGCCCTGCAAAGATATTATTATATACCCGCGAGAACATGATGATCAAGATCGAGAAGGTCACAGGTTTACCATTTCCCTATACTCTAAGACATTGTAAATAACACAGTTCGGAATGGACATGAATTTTTTTAGTCTGAGGAAGAGGTTCAAGAATAACATAATAAGAAACCTACAGAGGCGAAAAAGCCGCCCTGAAAAGATATACCTTCAGAGTTTCGTTTTCGCCTCCGTATATGAGGTGAAAACGTCGCTTTATATATGAAAAAGAGGCGAAAAAGCCGCCCTGCAAAGATATTATTATATACCCGCGAGAACATGATGATCAAGATCGAGAAGGTCACAGGTTTACCATTTCCCTATACTCTAAGACATTGTAAATAACACAGTTCGGAATGGACATGAATTTTTTTTAGTCTGAGGAAGAGGTTCAAGAATAACATAATAAGAAACTTACAGAGGCGAAAAAGCCGCCCTGAAAAGATATACCTTCAGAGTTTCGTTTTCGCCTCCGTATATGAGGTGAAAACGTCGCTTTATATATGAAAAAGAGGCGAAAAAGCCGCCCTGCAAAGATATTATTATATACCCGCGAGAACATGATGATCAAGATCGAGAAGGTCACAGGTTTACCATTTCCCTATACTCTAAGACATTGTAAATAACACAGTTCGGAATGGACATGAATTTTTTTAGTCTGAGGAAGAGGTTCAAGAATAACATAATAAGAAACTTACAGAGGCGAAAAAGCCGCCCTGAAAAGATATACCTTTAGAGTTTCGTTTTCGCCTCCGTATATGAGGTGAAAACGTCGCTTTATATATGAAAAAGAGGCGAAAAAGCCGCCCTGCAAAGATATTATTATATACCCGCGAGAACATGATGATCAAGATCGAGAAGGTCACAGGTTTACCATTTCCCTATACTCTAAGACATTGTAAATAACACAGTTCGGAATGGACATGAATTTTTTTAGTCTGAGGAAGAGGTTCAAGAATAACATAATAAGAAACCTACAGAGGCGAAAAAGCCGCCCTGAAAAGATATACCTTCAGAGTTTCGTTTTCGCCTCCGTATATGAGGTGAAAACGTCGCTTTATATATGAAAAAGAGGCGAAAAAGCCGCCCTGCAAAGATATTATTATATACCCGCGAGAACATGATGATCAAGATCGAGAAGGTCACAGGTTTACCATTTCCCTATACTCTAAGACATTGTAAATAACACAGTTCGGAATGGACATGAATTTTTTTAGTCTGAGGAAGAGGTTCAAGAATAACATAATAAGAAACTTACAGAGGCGAAAAAGCCGCCCTGAAAAGATATACCTTTAGAGTTTCGTTTTCGCCTCCATATATGAGGTGAAAACGTCGCTTTATATATGAAAAAGAGGCGAAAAAAGCCGCCCTGCAAAGATATTATTATATACCCGCGAGAAACATGATGATCAAGATCGAGAAGGTCACAGGTTTACCATTTCCCTATACTCTAAGACATTGTAAATAACACAGTTCGGAATGGACATGAATTTTTTTAGTCTGAGGAAGAGGTTCAAGAATAACATAATAAGAAACTTACAGAGGCGAAAAAGCCGCCCTGAAAGATATACCTTCAGAGTTTCGTTTTCGCCTCCGTATATGAGGTGAAAACGTCGCTTTATATATGAAAAAGAGGCGAAAAAGCCGCCCTGCAAAGATATTATTATATACCCGCGAGAACATGATGATCAAGATCGAGAAGGTCACAGGTTTACCATTTCCCTATACTCTAAGACATTGTAAATAACACAGTTCGGAATGGACATGAATTTTTTTAGTCTGAGGAAGAGGTTCAAGAATAACATAATAAGAAACTTACAGAGGCGAAAAAGCCGCCCTGAAAAGATATACCTTTAGAGTTTCGTTTTCGCCTCCATATATGAGGTGAAAACGTCGCTTTATATATGAAAAAGAGGCGAAAAAGCCGCCCTGCAAAGATATTATTATATACCCGCGAGAACATGATGATCAAGATCGAGAAGGTCACAGGTTTACCATTTCCCTATACTCTAAGACATTGTAAATAACACAGTTCGGAATGGACATGAATTTTTTTAGTCTGAGGAAGAGGTTCAAGAATAACATAATAAGAAACTTACAGAGGCGAAAAAGCCGCCCTGAAAAGATATACCTTCAGAGTTTCGTTTTCGCCTCCGTATATGAGGTGAAAACGTCGCTTTATATATGAAAAAGAGGCGAAAAAGCCGCCCTGCAAAGATATTATTATATACCCGCGAGAACATGATGATCAAGATCGAGAAGGTCACAGGTTTACCATTTCCCTATACTCTAAGACATTGTAAATAACACAGTTCGGAATGGACATGAATTTTTTTAGTCTGAGGAAGAGGTTCAAGAATAACATAATAAGAAACTTACAGAGGCGAAAAAGCCGCCCTGAAAAGATATACCTTTAGAGTTTCGTTTTCGCCTCCGTATATGAGGTGAAAACGTCGCTTTATATATGAAAAAGAGGCGAAAAAGCCGCCCTGCAAAGATATTATTATATACCCGCGAGAACATGATGATCAAGATCGAGAAGGTCACAGGTTTACCATTTCCCTATACTCTAAGACATTGTAAATAACACAGTTCGGAATGGACATGAATTTTTTTAGTCTGAGGAAGAGGTTCAAGAATAACATAATAAGAAACTTACAGAGGCGAAAAAGCCGCCCTGAAAAGATATACCTTCAGAGTTTCGTTTTCGCCTCCGTATATGAGGTGAAAACGTCGCTTTATATATGAAAAAGAGGCGAAAAAGCCGCCCTGCAAAGATATTATTATATACCCGCGAGAACATGATGATCAAGATCGAGAAGGTCACAGGTTTACCATTTCCCTATACTCTAAGACATTGTAAATAACACAGTTCGGAATGGACATGAATTTTTTTAGTCTGAGGAAGAGGTTCAAGAATAACATAATAAGAATCTTACAGAGGCGAAAAAGCCGCCCTGAAAAGATATACCTTTAGAGTTTCGTTTTCGCCTCCGTATATGAGGTGAAAACGTCGCTTTATATATGAAAAAGAGGCGAAAAAGCCGCCCTGCAAAGATATTATTATATACCCGCGAGAACATGGGATCATGTTCAAGATTGTTAGAAGAAACTACTCCACAGAAAATTCTAATACGAAGTTGCAGATTTTCACTTGTAGCATTTTGTTTTCGCCTCCATATATGAAGCGAAAAAGTCGCTTTATATACAAAAATGAGGTGAAAAAAGATCCTCTTTGAAAAAAAATGTACATACCATCATGTATACAGAAAAAATTGGAACAAAATAAACAACAGGTGTCTGAACTGAAACCTGAAATATAATAACTACAGACGTGCTGAAAAGAAATACACTGACGAATTTCATTGCCTCCATCCTGCTTTCAGACAAGAAGGCGATGTTTCTTTGTAGAATTTATAAGAATTTCATGCGGTGACGAGAGAAATATGATGATTATGTGTGTCTGCTGCAACTCAGTGACCAACATGCGATTGCAGTATACCTGAATGAAAAGATATTGATTTCAAACAATAGGCCCCAGGAATGCAAAAGTACGCGAAGAGTCCGAACAAGCCTGCTTATCGCACACTGGAGGATGAGACGTAAACATGTGCTGCAAAAGTATTGGCAACGTTGCTGGAGGCCAAAATGGCCAATTATGTAAAAAAGAAATACAAAAGGAGGCGAAAAGTTATAAACTATGTTCGGAGGTGAAAGGGACTATATACATTAATTATACACTCGGTGATAATTTTTGAGAAATCCTTACCCCTCTCAGGTTGCCTCTTATGACATCAATGCTCTGATTCTAAAATTACAAAGTATACACTTCTAAACCCATTTTTTCTGGCGGAGGCGAGGGCGTCTGCGTTATGTATGGAGGTGAAAAGGATTCCTGATGTATATATATATATATATTATATATTATATATATATATATATGCTACGGTAAAGGTAAGCCCATTTCTGGAAACGCCAGTATCTTTGTGAGACCCGTTTCGACGTTGCGAGAACCAGTAGCGGGACTCGGAACGTTTTGCCGTGTTGTCCGGTTTTCCTGGGGTACCTCCCTCCAAGCAGTACGTATACGCATTTTCGTATGGGCCTCGGAACGTCTCTAGAGTACCTTCAATTATACAGAAATAGTTCGCGCACCTTTACACCAGAGGGCGCTGTTCACGTATGTGTGTATCAATCCGAGACCCAGTACAGTATAAGGTATTCCGAGACCCATCACATCGGCAACATGTCGTGGTAAATTAATGTGCGTCTGACAAAGTTCAGGCTACGGCTTACATTTTTCATCAATCAATTCCGTAATGGAAATATTGTTTTAGAATCAAAATTAAAGGGGTTTTGGAACTATTTTCAATGTTAGAACCGTGGCAAGAATTTTTTCAAAAGGCCTCTTTTAGACCTGGTTAAAGGTTGGCTTGTTGTGGTTTTTTTTTATATTATTTTTTTTGCTCGTCTGCACCGATGAAAATACGTAGTCACGTATAAAAGTTCACGTTACGTCTAAGGTTTCTACTTTGGAAATACTTCCGGGTGCATATGATGACAAAAAAAAGGTTAATACTGGACTGGACGCGGTTACCTTAATTCGAAAATTGGTATTTCAGAGGCAACTATTGCTGTTGTAATTTCATTTTTACTGTGTCAAGTTCAACACGGAGAAAAAGGCACCATACCTAAACAATTGTACCACTTATTAGAAACTGATATGGTTTCTGCCTATCTTATTAAATTTTTGTCATCGTCTGTGGAAAGGACAAGTTTAAATGGTCAAACTGAATAGTAATTTCAAATCTATTATTTATTGTATGTACAAATCTATGAATTTTTCTTGTGATGTCTTGTAAGAGTCGTTGAAACAACTAGAAGAAATTATTCAGGTCTAGGCAGCTCTTACTAAAAATAGCTTAGCTGATGTAAATTCAAAAATAATAATAGAAATAATTACGATCAAAAAGGAGAATTTATGCAATGATAGTCTACTAAATATTGCCGAACTGTACTACACAAAATACACAAAACGGATAGTAGAATAAAGAGAGTTAAACTGTTTAAGACGTACTACCCAGTACCTACATAGCGGACTAATTTTTGCCAACTGTCTCACGCAAGGTATTATTCAGAATCACCGAAGAGAAACTGCCAAACTGTTTAGGAGAGTTTTTGTATATTTCGTCAGGTACCTGATGTGCAAGAGGCAGATCAGTGGCAGTCACAAAACTGCCACAAGTGCCATGAAGTGGCAAAATGAGTAGTTCTGAAGTTGGCCACATAGAAATATACAGAGGTCGCTTACATCAATTGTCACTCAATGAGCGTGTCAATTTTATGCCACTGATTGAGGCAATTTTTTTGCCAATTTATGACTATTTTTGCCATAAAGTGGCGTGTTACCCGAGTGTCAGAAGAGTGGCATTTTTTTTGCCACTATATGACGAGTTTTCTTCCACTACTATTTAATATGAAAACGAAGAAAGTTCGTTACAAGAATGTGATAATGTGCGTCGTACGATTTGAAAATATTGAGAAATGAATTTAGGTTTTACCGACGTCATTTCTGGGAGTAAAGTGGCTCTTTGACTCAGTGATAAGAACCGGGAATAAATGACCATTTAATTCCCGCGGGGAAGTAAACAAACAATTTAATTCCCACAGGAAGTAAACAAACCGTGTTATCATCTCCGGGCGGGAATTAAATGGAATGAAATACTGAATTCGTTGCGAAATAAGCAATATTTTTACAATCATTTATGTAAAAAAACATCTTCCTAATACAGGGGGGTATCGTGAACGTTTGACGATGTCGGGCGATACCCCCATGTATAGAAATCTTACTATATTATAAATCGTAGTGCTTAGGATGATTCTACACCTCATCCTGAATCCAACGATGCCCATATCTTCATTTTCAAAAAAATGTGACATTGAACCTTTTTTCCCTGTACCCTTCATATGCATATGATGTAAGTATTTCAAATTTAGAAGTGTCCACTGCAGGTAAAGTCGTATACTATCCGAGAGAAAAAAGCAGTTTTAATCAGAACATGTATTTTTTCGACTTCACATCAAGTTTACTGTTTAAAGGGCGACACATTGAAAATTACAGGCCAATGGTGACCCCATTATTGTATTTCAATTGGAATCTTTTATGGGGCCGAGGGTCGACCGTGCCCCAACTTTGGAAGTCCAATTCTCGAATATTCAGGCTTTATAAATAATTTTCCGCGAACCTCTTATTTTGTTGATCGAAGCTTTTTGTGGATCAGACGGGTGCCCCCTCCCCATCCCCAACTCCCAACCACAAAAATATTATTTGCGATATTTTGGCCGCTAAAAGTACGTATAGTTACTATAATTTATTTTTCGGTCGAAATCTAATGTGGATTTGAGGAGGTAAAACGCATCCCGAATTCCTGGAAATCTACCTCTCGATGCTTCAAACTTTGCAATTGTTTTTAACTTCTTTTTGCGATTGATACATTCTGTAGACTCAAAAAGTAGACTCCCCGCCCAAACCCTGAAAGTGTAATTATTGATTTTTCGGCCTTTAAAAAATTACTTTCGATGAACTGTTTATGTTTTCTACTGAAATCATTTGTAGGGCAAAGGACTGACTCTGCTCCCAACTGCGGAAGTCTAATTCTCGATTCTTCAATCTTCAACAATAGTTTTCTTTGAACCCCTTACTTTGTTAATCGATGTATTGTATGGATCAGAGGGAAGGATTCCTCGCCCCCAACTCCGGTCATGAAATTCTTGATTGTTAGGGGTAGAAAGATGATTTTCCATAACCCTTCTCTTTTGTTTGATCGAAATCATATGTGGACCCAAGGGATAGACCCCCCTCGCCTCCTAAAATATAAATCTCGATTTTCGGGCTTTCAAATTTATTCTTGATGAAATTTTTTATTTTTTTTATTCACATCTATTGTGGTCCCGATGGGTTGACCCCACCTCCAACTCTGGAAATCAAATTCTCGATTTTTCTGACGTGAAAAATAATTTTCGATGAACCCCTTATTTTTCTGATCGAAGTCTTTGGTGGAGCCGCGGGGTGGAACTCCACCCGAACTCCGAAAATCTAATTCTCGATTTTTTGGCCTTTAGAAATATTTTTAGTGACCTTTCCATTTTTCAGTTGTTATCATTTGCGGGGTCAAATGGTTCAGTCCCGATGGGTTGACCCCGTCCCCAACCCTGGAAATCAAATACTCGATTTTTCCGACGTGAAAGATAATTCTCGGAGATCCCCTTATTTTTCTGATCGAAAAGTCTTTGTCGGACCCGAGGAGTGGAGCCCCACTCCAATTCCGAAAATCTAATTTTCGATTTTTTGCCCTTTAAAAATATTTTTCGTCTCTGGAAGTCTAATTCTCGATTTTTCAGTCTTGAACAATAATGTTCCGTGAACTTCTGTTTCGTTGGTCGAAGTATTTTGTGGATCTGATAGGTAAACCTACACCCGCAACTCCGAAAGTCTAATTTTCGACTTTGAATTATTAAATATTTATTTTCCTTTTTTTGATAAAATCTATTGCGGACTTGAGGGGTGGAGCCCATCCTGAACTCCGGAAATCTAATTCTCGATTTTTCAACTTCTGAATTATCTTTCATAAACCTCCTCTCATTTCGATTGCCACATTTTTTAGACTCGAGAGGTGGATTCTTGCCATCAACAATTCTTGATTTGTTGGCCTTTAAAATTATTTCTGATGAACTCTTTATTTCTCCGAGGGGTTGACCACACTCCCAACTTCGGACATTGGTCTCGATTTTTCAGGCTTGAAGGACGATTGTCTGTGAACCTCTTATTTTGTTAATCGAAGTGTTTTGTGGATCTGAGGGGTGAACCCTCACCCTAACCCCAGAAATCTAATTCTCGATTTTCAGCCTCTCAAATTTATTCCCGGTGATTGTTTACTTTTTCAATTGAAATCTTATGTGAGACCGAAGAGTTGACCCCACCCCAGACTTGGAAATTAAAATCTCGATTTTTCAGGCTTATAAATCATTTTTTGATAAACTTATATTTATGTTGGATCGAGGTCTTTTATGGATCCAAGGGGTGGACCACCACTTTAACGCCGAAAATCTATAGGCTTGAGAAATTGTTTTCCGTAAAACCATAGTTGTTGTATTATAAGCCTCCTGTGGACTCGAATGGTGGTGCCCCCACCCACAAGTCCGAACATTCTAATTCACGAATTTTCGGCATACAAAAATATTTTCGGTAACCTTTTTATTTTTTCAATTTGTAGATTTTTGGGGGCTGAGGAGTGCACCCCGCTCCCAACTCTGTAAGTCTAATTCATGATTTTCCGTCTTGAACAGTACTTTTCCGCGAACCCCTTATTTTGTCGATCTAACTACTTTGTGCATCTAAGGGGTGGACCCAACTCCCAACTCCGAAAATCAAATTCTCGATTTTTCAGACTTAAGAAATAAATTCTCCTTGAAACTCTTTTGTTCTGATCGGAAGTGTTTTGTGGACCTGAGGAGTAGAATTCTCAATTTTTCGGTCTTTAAAAATATTTTTGGAGACCTTTTTATTTTTTCAATTGGGATCTTTCGTGCAGCCGTTTATCTACTTTAAACATTATTCTTCGATAAATGTGACCGTCCAAATTAAAAGGGCACGTCGGTCCAAAACATTAATTTTACAGGAGACACCTAAAGATTCAAACGGGAATCTCGAGAACGCGATATCCTATAGACGTCCATTCTTGCGCTCTATCACTTTTGCTTTTTCGAGTTCACAGACTCACAGTGTTAAACAGTACTCTTTGACCTACCAAAATCGAAATAATCTCAAAGTCGATTTTTTTGCACCGAAGTGCCCTTTCAGTATGGACAGTCACAAATTTTTATTTTTTCCATCTAATTGTTTTGGTGATCCGATGGTGGAGCCCTGCCTCAGGCTTTGAAAATTTAACTCTCGATTTTTCAGAATTTAATGCTTATTCTTCGAGTGCTTTTTATTCTCACGATCTGAATCTTTTGTGGACTCGAGAGGTGACCCCTTTTTCCCGGTTGTTCGAATTTTGAAACTTATGTTTCATAAACTTGATTATTTGTTTCGATCGGTAGTTTTGTGAAGCCAAGAGATAGATTGTGGCCCTAGCTTTGGAAATTTAATTATCGATTTTTCGGATCTGGTTGAACTTTTTATTTTTCCTATTTCATCTCTCATGAGTTGGAGGGGTGTCCCCCACCTCCAACTTCGAAAATCTGTTTCTCAATTTTCGAGACTTTATTGGCGACGGTCTGTGAATTGATATCTCATGTGGATAAGTATAATTGAGCATCCCGGCGCAGTGAGTCCAGTATAAAAATCACAGAAAGGGTAAATGGAAAAGAAGGCAGATTATCCCAGTCAGAAAGGAAGAGGACGCACGCCAGAAACTAAGATCAGTGCAAGAGGAAATGAAATTCGAGGAAAATTTGACGACAGTATGGATCAAGCTTTAAAAAACACGGTTGAAGAGTTTGGAGTGACGAGGGCTAAAGAGAAAACCAGGGATAAGCTTTCAAAATAGACTCTCGAATCAGGAAGAATAACCTTTGGAAAAATAGAAATAAAACACCATTAAACAAACCTGAGCGTACTAAAATACAAAAATTGGTGAAGAAAAATGTTAGAGAACATATTAAGAAATATGATTAGGAAAAAATTCAAGATATTTTGGAAGAAAGTTGGTCCACCAAAATAGTTAGGCTCGAACTCGGTGGCAGGAGAGACGTTATGCTGAAGCTAAAAGATTCAGACAGGAAAAGTGACTCAAAATCAAGAAAAAATTGTAGAGGCAGCAACAATTTTTTACGAGGACTTTTACCGCGAGCAAAACGAGCTCATGAAAATAGCAAAAACTGGAGGGTGAAAGGAGGAAGAAATCCCGGAAATAATGGAGAGAGAAGTGGAATACGTACTAAATACGTAGACTGAAAAATGACATAGCCCCAGGACCGGATGGAATTACGAACGAAATGCTGAAAAGGTTTGGCGATCAGAGAGTGCCACACCAGGCTAAATTATTTAACAAAATCGGAATTATGAAAACATGTCCAAAACAGTGGAACTTGGCCAAAATAATATTATTACACAAACAAGGAGGGAAGGAACTCATTGAAAATTACAAGCCAATATGCTTAACATCGAACATTTTTAAAGCATGTATGGCAGTCTTAAAAAGACGTATGTATAACCATTTGGATTCAAATCATCAGGGGAATGAACAGGCGGGATTCAGAAAAGGCTTCTTAACTGTAGAAAATATTTTCGTTGTGAACCAAATTATTGAAAAAACACACGAATATGATGTGGAAAGCGAAATATTTTTCATAGGCTTTCAGAAGGCATTTGATTCAGTGGATCATAAATACATATATATGTTGAAAGCACTGGAAAATAAGGGAATTGAAAGTGGGTTTATTAAAGTCATATACAGAATTGCTATGCAAATTCGAGTGCAAGAGCCAGCCTTAAAAGCAAAGGGAGGGAATTCAAAATTGGGAGCAGGGTTCAACAAGGGGATATCTTGTCCCCAAACCTCTTAAACTTCATTTTGGAAGAAGTATTTCGCAATCTAAACTGGAAAGAAGGGGACTAGAAATAAATGGAGAATTTCTAAGTAATTTAAGGTACGCAAACGATATTATCTTATTTGCAAAAAATAGTAAGGAGTTGAAGAAAATGGCAGAAAAGCTATTGAGGGAATGCAAAAAGCTGGCCTCAAACTGAATGGTAGCAAATCAAAAATAATCGGAAGAGGGAAATTAAAAATCTGATAATCGATGGGCAAGAGATAGAGGAGGTAACGGAAATCGAAGATCTGTGGGACAGATTATTATTTTCGAAGAAAGCGATAAAGAAATTATGAGGCGTATTAAAAAGGGGTGGAACAACTTCTGGGCATTAAAATGTATTTTTTGCCGGAATTTCAAAACCGCCCTCAAAATGGAAACACTAAATAGCTCAACGGTACCAGCCCTCAAGTCTGGAACACAAACCTGGTCCCTTACAGGAAAACAAATGGTGAAGCTACAAATTACGTTCAGATCTATGTTGAGGAAACTTCTAGGACTGCGATGGGTAGACAAAATCTCAAATGCAAAGCTATACAAAATGGTGGGAGGCGGGGACATAGGATATAATGTCGAACAATTAAAGTGGAAATATGTAGGGCATCTGGCGACAGCGGATAGCAACAGATGGGGAGTAAAATTACTCAACTGGATACGCTGCAAAGGAAAAGAACGATAGGTAGACCAGTAACTAGATAGACAGATGAACTCGTCAGAGAACTGGGGCCCCGGGTGGCAAAGATTAGCGCAGGATAAAATAAAGTGGAGAAGCTACGTCGAGGCGTATATCCAAAAATGGGCAGAGGTTACTCACACACGTTTGGTCGACAAACAGCGCAAAATGTGCCTGCCCATTTAAATTTTTCAATCACTTTATTTCTCCCTAAATTGATCAGCGCCGCCGCACGTTTTTCGACTGTCGTCGCAACATACGCTTATTTTATTTTTGTAAGTATTTTATAGATGCCTACATTTTTCAACATACCGGCGCCGCAGCGGCAAAATGGCGGCGACGCACCGGGCATTTTCCCGAATTGCCCTATGGCCCATCCGCCCCTGGAAGAGGCTCAAGGTGACAGGTCCACTTTCATTGAGTAGAGTCTGTGAAAAAACACATATGTATGTGCTTTGTAATACAGTACAACAGAAAGATGTATACACTGTGACGAAATTAAGAGGCCCACAGTGTACCAAAGAGCCTTCAGATGAAAGTAGCCTCTTGTGGATGCCCGTGTCAATGAAAGCGAGGCCTCATTCAGAAAATAAATATTTTTGTATGAAACCATAATGCATTGGAAAGAAGTAGTTGACTTCAGCAGTTTTAAACGTGTAACTGAAAGACGGAAGCTATTGTGGACTTGAGTGATGAAGCCCGTCCTGAACTCTGGAAATCTAATTCTGGATTTTTCAAATTTCTGAAATATTTTACGTAAACTCCCTTTTTTCAACTGATACATTTTGTACACTGGAGAAGTGAACTCGCGCCCCAACACCAAAAGAGTATATTTTCGAGTTTTCGTTGGTGAACTTTTTTTTTTCGTTTGAAATAATTTGTGGTTCTGAGGGGTCGACCGCACCCCAACTCCAGTAATTAAATTCTCGATTGTAGGTGTTAAAAAACAATTTTCCATAAACCCCTTATGTTTAATCGAGATCTTTTGTGGATCAAGGAATAACTCCCCCACCCACGACGAAAATCAAAAAAACTCGATTTTTCAGCTTCTCAAAGTTATTCTTGGAGAACGACTTATGTTTTCAATTCAAATAATACGTTAATCCTCTTCTAATAATTTACGTTTGTTTTAATAATAGTTGATTATAGCAGCAAGGCAATAACACTCTCAGTAACTAAAAAAAATAATATAATATCGTGGACCCAATGGACTGTCTCCGCCCCCAACTCCGGAAATTGAATCTTTATTTTATCGGCTTAAGAAATAATTTGCCGTGAGCCCATGCTTATTTCTTTGTTCACAGTATTTTGTGGACCCGAGGACGAGTGATCCGCGCCCACAACTTCGAAAATCTAATTCTTGATTTTTCGATCGTCAGAAATATTTTGATGACCATTTTTGTATTTCAATTGGAATCTTTTATGGGGCGAGGGGTCGACCACACCCCCAACTTTGGAAGTCCAATTCTGGAATATTCAGGCTTTATAAATAATTTTCCGCGAACCTCTCATTTTGTTGATCGTACCTTTTGTGGATCAGGCGGGTGCCTCCTCCCCCTCCCAACCACAAAAATATTATTTTCGATATTTTGGCCTTTAAAAGTACGTATTGTTGCTATAATTTATTTTTCGGTCGAAATCTAATGTGGATTTGAGAGGTAAAACGCATCCCGAATTCCTGGAAATCTACCTCTCGATGCTTCAAACTTTGCAATTGTTTTTAACTTTTTTTGCGATTGATACATTCTGTAGACTCAAAAAGTAGACCCCCGTCCAAACCCTGAAAGTGTAATTATTGATTTTTCGGCCTTTAAAAAATTACTTTCGATGAAATGTTCATGTTTTCTATAGGACCAAAGGATTGACACTGCTCCCAACTCCGGAAGTCTAATTCTTGATTCTTCAGTCTTCAACAATATATAGTTTTCTTTGGACCCTTTACGTAGTTAATCGATGTATTATATGGATCAGAGGGGTGGATTCCTCGCCCCCAACTCCGGTCATGAAATTCTTGTTTGGTAGGTATTGAAAGCTGATTTTCCATAACCCTTCTATTGTTCGATCGAAATCATATGTAGACCCAAGGGCCTGCTAAAATATAAATCTCGATTTTCCGGGCTTTCAGATTTATTCTTGATGAAATTTTTATTTTTTCGATTCAAATCTATTGTGGTCCCGATGTGTTGACCCCACCTCCAACTCTGCAAATCAAATTCTCGATTTTTCTGACGTGAAAAATAATTTTCGATAAACCCCCTCATTTTTCTGATCGAAGTCTTTGGTGGAGTCGCGGGGTGGTACCCCCCACCTGAACTCCGAAAATCTAATTCTCGATTTTTTGGCCTTTAGAAATATTTTTAGTGACCTTTTCCATTTTGTGGACCCGAGGAGTAGAATTTTTTTCGGTCTTTAAAATATTTTTGGAAACCTTTTTATTTTTTCAATTGGGATCTTTCGTGCAGCCGTTTATCTACTTTAAACATTATTTTTCGATAAATGTGACCGTCCAAATTAAAAGGGCACGTCGGTCCAAAAATTAATTTTACAGGGGACACTTAAAGATAAAAACGGGAATCTCGAGAACGCGATAGCCTATAGACGTCCACCACTCTTGCGCTCTATCACTTTTGCTTTTTCGAGTTCACAGACTCACAGTGTTAAACAGTACTCTTTGACCTACCAAAATCGAACATAATCTCAAAGTCGATTTTTTTGCACCGAAGTGCCCTTTCAGTATGGACAGTCACAAATTTTTATTTTTTTCCATCTAATTGTTTTGGTGATCCGATGGTGGAGCCCTGCCTCAGGCTTTGAAAATTTAACTCTCGATTTTTCAGAATTTAATGCTTATTCTTCGAGTACTTTATATTCTCACGATCTGAATCTTTTGTGGACTCGAGAGGTGACCCCCTTTTTCCCGGTTGTTCGAATTTTGAAACTTATGTTTCATAAACTTGATTATTTGTTTCGATCGGTAGTTTTGTGAAGCCAAGAGATAGATTGTGGCCCTAGCTTTGGAAATTTAATTATCGATTTATCGGATCTGGTTGAACTTTTATTTTTCCTATTTCATCTTTCATGAGTTGGAGGGGTGTCCCCACCTCCAACTTCGAAAATCTGTTTCTCAATTTTCGAGACGTTATTGGCGACGGTCTGTGAATTGAAATCTCATGTGGATAAGTATAATTGGGCATCCCGGCGCAGTGAGTCCAGTATAAAAATCACAGAAAGGAAAAGGGAAAAGAAGGCAGATTATCAGAGTCAGAAAGGAAGAGGCCGCACGCCAGAAACTAAGATCAGTGCAAGAGGAAATGAAATTCGAGGAAAATATTGACGACAGTATGGATCAAGCTTTAAAAAACACGGTTGAAGAGTTTGGAGTGACGAGGGCTAAAGAGAAAACAGGAATAAGCTTTCAAAATAGACTCTCGAATCAGGAAGAATTACCTTTTGGAAAAATAGAAATAAAAACACTATTGGACAAACCTGAGCGAACTAAAATACAAAATGGTGTCGAAAAATGTTAGAGAAGATATTAGAAATTTGATTAGGAAAAAATTCCAGATATTTGGTAGAAAGTTGGTCCACCAAAAAGTTAGGCTCGAACTCGATGGCGGGAGGAGACGTTATGCGATGAAGCTTACAAGATCTGACAGGAAAGTGACTCAGAATCAAGAACAAAATTCTAGAGGCGGCTGCAGCAGTTTTTACGAGGACTTATTACCGCGAGCAAAACGAGCTCATAAAATAGCAAAAATGGAGGGTGAAAGG
>JAJSSI010000331.1:0-22244 GCA_031841125.1 Acanthococcus lagerstroemiae
GAATTATTCAGCTGACACTTTGAATTCCAATTGCTACGCCCATTATCGGTAGAAATTGCTGATTTTTAGTGTGGAAATTCGTAATCCAGCTCCAAATCAGGATTCGTTTCCAAATTGGAAATTTCCGGCCACCTAATCCCCTCCCACTTTTCAGAACTGCGAAGGAATTATTCAGCTGACACTTTGAATTCCAATTGCTACGCCCATTATCGGTAGATAGCTGATTTTTTGTGTGGAACTGCGTATAGGACTAAGAATCCAGATTCGTTCCAATTGAAAATTTTGGTCATTTAGCCCCCACCCTCCCTTAAGAACAGCCAACTAAAGATTCAGCTCACACATTGAATTCCAATTGTACACCCGTTATCAGTAGAAATTGCTGATTTTTTCTGTGGAACTTCGTCATCATGCTAAAAATCCAGATTCGTTTCCAAATTGAAGATTTTCGTCACTTAACCCTCTCCTTCCTTCTGAACTGCGAACTAATAGTTCAGCTGACATTTTGATTTCTAATTGCTACGCCCATTATCAGTAGAAATTGCTGAATTTTTGTGTTGAACTGCGCATGGGCGACAAATAGATTTGTTTCCAAATGGAAATTTCCGGCCACCTAATCCCTCCACCTTTCAGAACTGCGAAGGAATTATTCAGCTGACAATTTGAATTCAAATTGCTACGCCATTATCGGTAGAAATTGCTGATTTTTTGTGTGGAACTTCGTAATCCAGCTCAAATCAAGATTCGTTCCAAATTGGAAATTTCCGGACCTAATCCCCCTCCCACCTTTCAGAACTGCGAAGGAATTATTCAGCTGACATTTTGAATTCCAATTGCTACGCCATTATCGGTAGAAATTGCTGATTTTTTGTGTGGAACTTCGTAATCAGCTCCAAATCAGGATTCGTTTCCAAATTGGAAATTTCCGGCCACTAATCCCTCCCCCTTTCAGAACTGCGAAGGAATTATTCAGCTGACAATTTGAATTCAAATTGCTACGCCCATTATCGGTAGAAATTGCTGATTTTTTTGTGTGGAACTTCGTAATCCAGCTCAAAATCAAGATTCGTTTCCAAATTGGAAATTTCCGGCCACTAACCCCCTCCCACCCTTCAGAACTGCGAACTAATCATTCAGCTGACACTTGAATTCCAATTGCTATGCCCATTATCGGTAGAAATTGCTGATTTTTTGTGTGGAACTTCGTAATCCAGCTCAAAATCAAGATTCGTTTCCAAATTGGAAATTTCCGGCCACCTAATCCCCTCCCACCTTTCAGAACTGCGAAGGAATTATTCAGCTGACATTTTGAATTCCAATTGCTACGCCCATATCGGTAGAAATTGCTGATTTTTTGTGTGGAACTTCGTAATCCAGCTCCAAATCAGGATTCGTTTCCAAATGGAAATTTCCGGCCACCTAATCCCCTCCACCTTTCAGAACTGCGAAGGAATTATTCAGCTGACACTTTGAATTCCAATTGCTACGCCCATTATCGGTAGAAATGCTGATTTTTGTGTGGAATGCGTAATAGGACTAAGAATCCAGATTCGTTTCCAATTTGAAAATTTTCGGTCATTTAACCCCCACCTCCTTAAGACAGCCAACTAATGATTCAGCTCACACATTGAATTCCAATTGCTACACCCGTTATCAGTAGAAATTGCTGATTTTTTTCTGTGGAACTTCGTCATCATGCTAAAAATCCAGATTCGTTTCCAAATTGAAGATTTTCGGTCAATTAATCCTCTCCCTTCCTTCTGAACTGCGAACTAATAGTTCAGCTGACATTTTGATTTCTAATTGCTACGCCCATTATCAGTTAGAAATTGCTGAATTTTTGTGTTGAACTGCCGCATGGGGCGACAAATCCAGATTTGTTTCCAAATTGGAAATTTCCGGCCACCTAACCCCCTCCTCCCTTCAGAACTGCGAACTAATCATTCAGCTGACACTTTGAATTCCAATTGCTATGCCCATTATCGGTAGAAATTGCTGATTTTTTTGTGTGGAACTTCGTAATCCAGCTCAAAATCAAGATTCGTTTCCAAATTGGAAATTTCCGGCCACCTAATCCCCTCCACCTTTCAGAACTGCGAAGGATTATTCAGCTGACATTTAGAATTCCAATTGCTACGCCCATTATCGGTAGAAATTGCTGATTTTTTGTGTGGAACTTCGTAATCCAGCTCAAATCAGGATTTCGTTTCCAAATTGGAAATTTCCGGCCACCTAATCCCCTCCCACCTTTCAGAACTGCGAAGGAATTATTCAGCTGACACTTTGAATTCCAATTGCTACGCCCATTATCGGTAGAAATTGCTGTTTTTTGTGTGGAACTGCGTAATAGGACTAGAATCCAGATTCGTTTCCAATTGAAAATTTTTCGGTCATTTAACCCCCACCCTCCTTTAAGAACAGCCAACTAATGATTCAGCTCACACATTGAATTCAATTGCTACACCGTTATCAGTTAGAAATTGCTGATTTTTTCTGTGGAACTTCGTCATCATGCTAAAAATCCAGATTCGTTTCAAATTGAAGATTTTCGGTCACTTAACCCTCTCCCTTCCTTCTGAACTGCGAACTAATAGTTCAGCTGACATTTTGATTTCTAATTGTACGCCCATTATCAGTAGAAATTGCTGAATTTTTGTGTTGAACTGCCGCATGGGGCGACAAATCCAGATTTGTTTCCAAATTGGAAATTTCCGGCCACCTACTCCCCTCCCACCTTTCAGAAATGCGAAGGAAGTATTCAGCTGACAATTTGAATTCAAATTGCTACGCCATTATCGGTAGAAATTGCTGATTTTTTTGTGTGGAACTTCGTAATCCAGCTCAAAATCAAGATTCGTTTCCAAATTGGAAATTTCCGGCCACCTAATCCCCTCACCTTTCAGAACTGCGAAGGAATTATTCAGCTGACATTTTGAATTCCAATTGCTACGCCCATTATCGGTAGAAATTGCTGATTTTTTGTGTGGAACTTCGTAATCCAGCTCCAAATCAGGATTCGTTTCCAATTGGAAATTCCGCCCGCCACCTAATCCCCTCCCACCTTTCAGAACTGCGAAGATATTATTCAGCTGACAATTTGAAATCAAATTGCTACGCCCATTATCGGTAGAAATTGCTGATTTTTTGTGTGGAACTTCGTAATCCAGCTCAAAATCAAGATTCGTTTCCAAATTGGAAATTTCCGGCCACCTAATCCCCTCCCACCTTTCAGAACTGCGAAGGAATTATCAGCTGACATTTTGAATTCCAATTGCTACGCCCATTATCGGTAGAAATTGCTGATTTTTTGTGTGGAACTTCGTAATCCAGCTCCAAATCAGGATTCGTTTCCAAATTGGAAATTTCCGGCCACCTATTCCCTCCCACCTTTCAGAACTGCGAAGGAATTATTCAGCTGACATTTTGAATTCCAATTGCTACGCCCATTATCGGTAGAAATTGCTGATTTTTTGTGTGGAACTTCGTAATCCAGCTCCAAATCAGGATTCGTTTCCAAATTGGAAATTTCCGGCCACCTAATCCCTACCACCTTTCAGAACAGCGGAAGGAATTATTCAGCTGACACTTTGAATTCCAATTGCTACGCCATTATCGTAGAAAATTGCTGATTTTTTGTGTGGAACTGCGTATAGGACTAAGAATCCAGATTCGTTTCCAATTTGAAAATTTTCGGTCATTTAACCCCACACCCTCCTTAAGGACAGCCAACTAATGATTCAGCTCACACATTGAATTCAATTGCTACACCGTTATCAGTAGAAATTGCTGATTTTTTCTGTGGAACTTCGTCATCATGCTAAAAATCCAGATTCGTTTCCAAATTGAAGATTTTCGGTCACTTAACCCTCTCCTTCCTTCTGAACTGCGAACTAATAGTTCAGCTGACATTTTGATTTCTAATTGCTACGCAAATTATCAGTAGAAATTGCTGAATTTTTGTGTTGAACTGCCTCATGGGGCGACAAATCCAGATTTGTTTCCAAATTGGAAATTTCGGCCACCTAACCCCTCCCTCCCTTCAGAACTGCGAATAATCATTCAGCTGACACTTTGAATTCCAATTGCTACGCCCATTATCGGTAGAAATTGCTGATTTTTTGTGTGGAACTTCGTAATCCAGCTCAAAATCAAGATTCGTTTCCAATTGGAAATTTCCGGCCACCTAATCCCCTCCACCTTTCAGAACTGCGAAGGAATTATTCAGCTGACACTTTGAATTCCAATTGCTACGCCCATTATCGGTAGAAATAGCTGATTTTTTGTGTGGAACTGCGTAATAGGACTAAGAATCCAGATTCGTTTCCAATTGAAAATTTTCGGTCATTTAACCCCACCCTCCTTAATAACAGCCAACTAAAGATTCAACTCACACTTTGAATTCCAATTGCTACACCCATTATCAGTAGAAATTGCTGATTTTTTCTGTGGAACTTCGTCATCATGCTAAAAATCCAGATTCGTTTCCAAATTGAAGATTTTCGGTCACTTAACCATCTCCCTTCCTTCTGAACTGCGAACTAATTATTCAGCTGACGCTTTGAATTCTAATTGCTACGCCGATTATCAGTAGAAATTGTTGAATTTTTGTGTTTAACTGCCTCATGGGGCGACAAATCCAGATTTGTTTCCAAATTGGAAATTTCCGGCCACCTAACCCCCTTCCTCCCTTCAGAACTGCGAACTAATTATTCAGCTGCCACTTTGAATTCTAATTGCTACCCCCATTATCAGTAGAAATTGCTGATTTTTTCTGTGGAACTTCGTCATCATGCTGAAAATCCAGATTCGTTTCCAAATTGAAGATTTTCGGTCACTTAACCCTCTCCTTTCCTTCTGAACTGCGAACTAATTATTGGTAGAAATTGCTGATTTTTTGTGTGGAACTTCGTCATCCAGATAAAATCGAGATTCGTTTCCAAATTGGAAATTTCCGGCCACCTAACCTTCTCCCTTCCTTTAGAACTGCGAACTAATTATTCAGCTGACATTTTGAATTCTAATTGCTACGCCTATTATCAGTAGAAATTGCTTAATTTTGTGTTGAACTGCCTCATGGGGCGACAAATCCAGATTTGTTTCCAAATTGGAAATTTCCGGCTACCTAACCCTCTCCCTCCCTTCAGAACTGCGAACTAATCATTCAGCTGACACTTTGAACTCCAATTGCTACGCCCATTATCGGTAGAAATAGCTGATTTTTTGTGTGGAACTGCGTAATAGGACTAAGAATCCAGATTCGTTTCCAATTTGAATATTTTCGGTCATTTAACCCCACCCTCTCTTAAGAACAGCCAACTAAAGATTCAGCTCACACATTGAATTCCAATTGCTATGCCCATTATCGGTAGAAATTGCTGATTTTTTGTGTGGAACTTCGTAATCCAGCTCAAAATCAAGATTCGTTTCCAAATTGGAAATTTCGGCCACCTAATCCCCTCCCACCTTTCAGAACTGCGAAGGAATCATTCAGCTGACACTTTGAATTCCAATTGCTACGCCCATTATCGGTAGAAATTGCTGATTTTTTGTGTGGAACTTCGTAATCCAGCTCCAATCAGGATTCGTTTCCAAATTGGAAATTTCCGGCCACCTAATCCCCTCCCACCTTTCAGAACTGCGAAGGAATTATTCAGCTGACACTTTGAATTCCAATTGCTACGCCCATTATCGGTAGAAATTGCTGATTTTTTGTGTGGAACTGCGTAATAGGACTAAGAATCCAGATTCGTTTCCAATTTGAAAATTTTCGGTCATTTAACCCCCACCCTCCCTTAAGAACAGCCAACTAATGATTCAGCTCACACATTGAATTCCAATTGCTACACCCGTTATCAGTAGAAATTGCTGATTTTTTCTGTGGAACTTCGTCATCATGCTAAAAATCCAGATTCGTTTCCAAATTGAAGATTTTCGGTCACTTAACCCTCTCCCTTCCTTCTGAACTGCGAACTAATAGTTCAGCTGACATTTTGATTTCTAATTGCTACGCAAATTATCAGTAGAAATTGCTGAATTTTTGTGTTGAACTGCCTCATGGGGCGACAAATCCAGATTTGTTTCCAAATTGGAAATTTCCGGCCACCTAACCCCCTCCCTCCCTTCAGAACTGCGAACTAATCATTCAGCTGACACTTTGAATTCCAATTGCTACGCCCATTATCGGTAGAAATTGCTGATTTTTTGTGTGGAACTTCGTAATCCAGCTCAAAATCAAGATTCGATTCCAAATTGGAAATTTCCGGCCACCTAATCCCCTCCCACCTTTCAGAACTGCGAAGGAATTATTCAGCTGACACTTTGAATTCCAATTGCTACACCCGTTATCAGTAGAAATTGCTGATTTTTTCTGTGGAACTTCGTCATCATGCTAAAAATCCAGATTCGTTTCCAAATTGAAGATTTTCGGTCACTTAGCCCTCTCCCTTCCCTCTGAACTGCGAACTAATAGTTCAGCTGACATTTTGATTTCTAATTGCTACGCCCATTATCAGTAGAAATTGCTGAATTTTTGTGTTGAACTGCCTCATGGGGCGACAAATCCAGATTTGTTTCCAAATTGGAAATTTCCGGCCACCTAACCCCCTCCCTCCCTTCAGAACTGCGAACTAATCATTCAGCTGACACTTTGAATTCCAATTGCTACGCCCATTATCGGTAGAAATTGCTGATTTTTTGTGTGGAACCTCGTCATCCAGCTAAAAATCAAGATTGGTTTCCAAATTGGAAATTTCCGGCCACCTAACCCCCTCCCTCCCTTCAGAACTGCGAACTAATTATTCAGCTGACACTTTGAATTCTAATTGCTACCCCCATTATCAGTAGAAATTGCTGATTTTTTCTGTGGAACTTCGTCATCATGCTGAAAATCCAGATTCGTTTCCAAATTGAAGATTTTCGGTCACTTAACCCTCTCCTTTCCTTCTGAACTGCGAACTAATAGTTCAGCTGACACTTTGAATTCCAATTGCTACGCCCATTATTGGTAGAAATTGCTGATTTTTTGTGTGGAACTTCGTCATCCAGATAAAAATCGAGATTCGTTTCCAAATTGGAAATTTCCGGCCACCTAACCTTCTCCCTTCCTTTAGAACTGCGAACTAATCATTCAGCTGACACTTTGAACTCCAATTGCTACGCCCATTATCGGTAGAAATAGCTGATTTTTTGTGTGGAACTGCGTAATAGGACTAAGAATCCAGATTCGTTTCCAATTTGAAAATTTTCGGTCATTTAACCCCCACCCTCCCTTAAGGACAGCCAACTAATGATTCAGCTCACACATTGAATTCCAATTGCTACACCCGTTATCAGTAGAAATTGCTGATTTTTTCTGTGGAACTTCGTCATCATGCTAAAAATCCAGATTCGTTTCCAAATTGAAGATTTTCGGTCACTTAACCCTCTCCCTTCCTTCTGAACTGCGAACTAATAGTTCAGCTGACATTTTGATTTCTAATTGCTACGCAAATTATCAGTAGAAATTGCTGAATTTTTGTGTTGAACTGCCTCATGGGGCGGACAAATCCAGATTTGTTTCCAAATTGGAAATTTCCGGCCACCTAACCCCCTCCCTCCCTTCAGAACTGCGAACTAATCATTCAGCTGACACTTTGAATTCCAATTGCTACGCCCATTATCGGTAGAAATTGCTGATTTTTTGTGTGGAACTTCGTAATCCAGCTCAAAATCAAGATTCGTTTCCAAATTGGAAATTTCCGGCCACCTAATCCCCTCCCACCTTTCAGAACTGCGAAGGAATTATTCAGCTGACACTTTGAATTCCAATTGCTACGCCCATTATCGGTAGAAATAGCTGATTTTTTGTGTGGAACTGCGTAATAGGACTAAGAATCCAGATTCGTTTCCAATTTGAAAATTTTCGGTCATTTAACCCCCACCCTCCCTTAATAACAGCCAACTAAAGATTCAACTCACACTTTGAATTCCAATTGCTACACCCATTATCAGTAGAAATTGCTGATTTTTTCTGTGGAACTTCGTCATCATGCTAAAAATCCAGATTCGTTTCCAAATTGAAGATTTTCGGTCACTTAACCATCTCCCTTCCTTCTGAACTGCGAACTAATTATTCAGCTGACGCTTTGAATTCTAATTGCTACGCCGATTATCAGTAGAAATTGTTGAATTTTTGTGTTTAACTGCCTCATGGGGCGACAAATCCAGATTTGTTTCCAAATTGGAAATTTCCGGCCACCTAACCCCCTTCCTCCCTTCAGAACTGCGAACTAATTATTCAGCTGCCACTTTGAATTCTAATTGCTACCCCCATTATCAGTAGAAATTGCTGATTTTTTCTGTGGAACTTCGTCATCATGCTGAAAATCCAGATTCGTTTCCAAATTGAAGATTTTCGGTCACTTAACCCTCTCCTTTCCTTCTGAACTGCGAACTAATTATTGGTAGAAATTGCTGATTTTTTGTGTGGAACTTCGTCATCCAGATAAAAATCGAGATTCGTTTCCAAATTGGAAATTTCCGGCCACCTAACCTTCTCCCTTCCTTTAGAACTGCGAACTAATTATTCAGCTGACATTTTGAATTCTAATTGCTACGCCTATTATCAGTAGAAATTGCTTAATTTTTGTGTTGAACTGCCTCATGGGGCGACAAATCCAGATTTGTTTCCAAATTGGAAATTTCCGGCTACCTAACCCTCTCCCTCCCTTCAGAACTGCGAACTAATCATTCAGCTGACACTTTGAACTCCAATTGCTACGCCCATTATCGGTAGAAATAGCTGATTTTTTGTGTGGAACTGCGTAATAGGACTAAGAATCCAGATTCGTTTCCAATTTGAATATTTTCGGTCATTTAACCCCCACCCTCTCTTAAGAACAGCCAACTAAAGATTCAGCTCACACATTGAATTCCAATTGCTATGCCCATTATCGGTAGAAATTGCTGATTTTTTGTGTGGAACTTCGTAATCCAGCTCAAAATCAAGATTCGTTTCCAAATTGGAAATTTCCGGCCACCTAATCCCCTCCCACCTTTCAGAACTGCGAAGGAATCATTCAGCTGACACTTTGAATTCCAATTGCTACGCCCATTATCGGTAGAAATTGCTGATTTTTTGTGTGGAACTTCGTAATCCAGCTCCAAATCAGGATTCGTTTCCAAATTGGAAATTTCCGGCCACCTAATCCCCTCCCACCTTTCAGAACTGCGAAGGAATTATTCAGCTGACACTTTGAATTCCAATTGCTACGCCCATTATCGGTAGAAATTGCTGATTTTTTGTGTGGAACTGCGTAATAGGACTAAGAATCCAGATTCGTTTCCAATTTGAAAATTTTCGGTCATTTAACCCCCACCCTCCCTTAAGAACAGCCAACTAATGATTCAGCTCACACATTGAATTCCAATTGCTACACCCGTTATCAGTAGAAATTGCTGATTTTTTCTGTGGAACTTCGTCATCATGCTAAAAATCCAGATTCGTTTCCAAATTGAAGATTTTCGGTCACTTAACCCTCTCCCTTCCTTCTGAACTGCGAACTAATAGTTCAGCTGACATTTTGATTTCTAATTGCTACGCAAATTATCAGTAGAAATTGCTGAATTTTTTGTGTTGAACTGCCTCATGGGGCGACAAATCCAGATTTGTTTCCAAATTGGAAATTTCCGGCCACCTAACCCCCTCCCTCCCTTCAGAACTGCGAACTAATCATTCAGCTGACACTTTGAATTCCAATTGCTACACCCGTTATCAGTAGAAATTGCTGATTTTTTCTGTGGAACTTCGTCATCATGCTAAAAATCCAGATTCGTTTCCAAATTGAAGATTTTCGGTCACTTAGCCCTCTCCCTTCCCTCTGAACTGCGAACTAATAGTTCAGCTGACATTTTGATTTCTAATTGCTACGCCCATTATCAGTAGAAATTGCTGAATTTTTGTGTTGAACTGCCTAATGGGGCGACACATCCAGATTTGTTTCCAAATTGGAAATTTCCGGCTACCTAACCCTCTCCCTCCCTTCAGAACTGCGAACTAATCATTCAGCTGACACTTTGAACTCCAATTGCTACTCCCATTATCTGTAGAAATAGCTGATTTTTTGTGTGGAACTGCGTAATAGGACTAAGAATCCAGATTCGTTTCCAATTTGAAAATTTTCGGTCATTTAACCCCCACCCTCCCTTAAGAACAGCCAACTAAAGATTCAGCTCACACATTGAATTCCAATTGCTACACCCGTTATCAGTAGAAATTGCTGATTTTTTCTGTGGAACTTCGTCATCCTGCTAAAAATCCAGATTCGTTTCCAAATTGAAGATTTTCGGTCACTTAACCCTCTCCCTTCCTTCTGAACTGCGAACTAATAGTTCAGCTGACATTTTGATTTCTAATTGCTACGCCCATTATCAGTAGAAATTGCTGAATTTTTGTGTTGAACTGCCTCATGGGGCGACAAATCCAGATTTGTTTCCAAATTGGAAATTTCCGGCCACCTAACCCCCTCCCTCCCTTCAGAACTGCGAACTAATCATTCATCTGACACTTTGAATTCCAATTGCTACGCTCATTATCGGTAGAAATTGCTGATTTTTTGTGTGGAACCTCGTCATCAGCTAAAAATCAAGATTGGTTTCCAAATTGGAAATTTTCGGCCACCTAACCCCCCCTCCCTTCAGAACTGCGAACTAATTATTCAGCTGACACTTTGAATTCTAATTGCTACCCCCATTATCAGTAGAAATTGCTGATTTTTTCTGTGGAACTTCGTCATCATGCTGAAAATCCAGATTCGTTTCCAAATTGAAGATTTTCGGTCACTTAACCCTCTCCTTTCCTTCTGAACTGCGAACTAATAGTTCAGCTGACACTTTGAATTCCAATTGCTACGCCCATTATTGGTAGAAATTGCTGATTTTTTGTGTGGAACTTCGTCATCCAGATAAAAATCGAGATTCGTTTCCAAATTGGAAATTTCCGGCCACCTAACCTTCTCCCTTCCTTTAGAACTGCGAACTAATCATTCAGCTGACACTTTGAACTCCAATTGCTACGCCCATTATCGGTAGAAATAGCTGATTTTTTGTGTGGAACTGCGTAATAGGACTAAGAATCCAGATTCGTTTCCAATTTGAAAATTTTCGGTCATTTAACCCCCACCCTCCCTTAAGGACAGCCAACTAATGATTCAGCTCACACATTGAATTCCAATTGCTACACCCGTTATCAGTAGAAATTGCTGATTTTTTCTGTGGAACTTCGTCATCATGCTAAAAATCCAGATTCGTTTCCAAATTGAAGATTTTCGGTCACTTAACCCTCTCCCTTCCTTCTGAACTGCGAACTAATAGTTCAGCTGACATTTTGATTTCTAATTGCTACGCAAATTATCAGTAGAAATTGCTGAATTTTTGTGTTGAACTGCCTCATGGGGCGACAAATCCAGATTTGTTTCCAAATTGGAAATTTCCGGCCACCTAACCCCCTCCCTCCCTTCAGAACTGCGAACTAATCATTCAGCTGACACTTTGAATTCCAATTGCTACGCCCATTATCGGTAGAAATTGCTGATTTTTTGTGTGGAACTTCGTAATCCAGCTCAAAATCAAGATTCGTTTCCAAATTGGAAATTTCCGGCCACCTAATCCCCTCCCACCTTTCAGAACTGCGAAGGAATTATTCAGCTGACACTTTGAATTCCAATTGCTACGCCCATTATCGGTAGAAATAGCTGATTTTTTGTGTGGAACTGCGTAATAGGACTAAGAATCCAGATTCGTTTCCAATTTGAAAATTTTCGGTCATTTAACCCCCACCCTCCTTAATAACAGCCAACTAAAGATTCAACTCACACTTTGAATTCCAATTGCTACACCCATTATCAGTAGAAATTGCTGATTTTTTCTGTGGAACTTCGTCATCATGCTAAAAATCCAGATTCGTTTCCAAATTGAAGATTTTCGGTCACTTAACCATCTCCCTTCCTTCTGAACTGCGAACTAATTATTCAGCTGACGCTTTGAATTCTAATTGCTACGCCGATTATCAGTAGAAATTGTTGAATTTTTGTGTTTAACTGCCTCATGGGGCGACAAATCCAGATTTGTTTCCAAATTGGAAATTTCCGGCCACCTAACCCCCTTCCTCCCTTCAGAACTGCGAACTAATTATTCAGCTGCCACTTTGAATTCTAATTGCTACCCCATTATCAGTAGAAATTGCTGATTTTTTTTGTGGAACTTCGTCATCATGCTGAAAATCCAGATTCGTTTCCAAATTGAAGATTTTCGGTCACTTAACCCTCTCCTTTCCTTCTGAACTGCGAACTAATTATTGGTAGAAATTGCTGATTTTTTGTGTGGAACTTCGTCATCCAGATAAAAATCGAGATTCGTTTCCAAATTGGAAATTTCCGGCCACCTAACCTTCTCCCTTCCTTTAGAACTGCGAACTAATTATTCAGCTGACACTTTGAATTCTAATTGCTACGCCTATTATCAGTAGAAATTGCTTAATTTTTGTGTTGAACTGCCTCATGGGGCGACAAATCCAGATTTGTTTCCAAATTGGAAATTTCCGGCTACCTAACCCTCTCCCTCCCTTCAGAACTGCGAACTAATCATTCAGCTGACACTTTGAACTCCAATTGCTACGCCCATTATCGGTAGAAATAGCTGATTTTTTGTGTGGAACTGCGTAATAGGACTAAGAATCCAGATTCGTTTCCAATTTGAATATTTTCGGTCATTTAACCCCCCACCCTCTCTTAAGAACAGCCAACTAAAGATTCAGCTCACACATTGAATTCCAATTGCTATGCCCATTATCGGTAGAAATTGCTGATTTTTTGTGTGGAACTTCGTAATCCAGCTCCAAATCAGGATTCGTTTCCAAATTGGAAATTTCCGGCCACCTAATCCCTCCCACCTTTCAGAACTGCGAAGGAATTATTCAGCTGACACTTTGAATTCCAATTGCTACGCCCATTATCGGTAGAAATTGCTGATTTTTTGTGTGGAACTGCGTAATAGGACTAAGAATCCAGATTCGTTTCCAATTTGAAAATTTTCGGTCATTTAACCCCCACCCTCCTTAAGAACAGCCAACTAAAGATTCAGCTCACACATTGAATTCCAATTGCTACACCCGTTATCAGTAGAAATTGCTGATTTTTTCTGTGGAACTTCGTCATCATGCTAAAAATCCAGATTCGTTTCCAAATTGAAGATTTTCGGTCACTTAACCCTCTCCCTTCCTTCTGAACTGCGAACTAATAGTTCAGCTGACATTTTGATTTCTAATTGCTACGCACATTATCAGTAGAAATTGCTGAATTTTTGTGTTGAACTGCCTCATGGGGCGACAAATCCAGATTTGTTTCCAAATTGGAAATTTCCGGCCACCTAACCCCCTCCCTCCCTTCAGAACTGCGAACTAATCATTCAGCTGACACTTTGAATTCCAATTGCTACGCCCATTATCGGTAGAAATTGCTGATTTTTTGTGTGGAACTTCGTAATCCAGCTCAAAATCAAGATTCGATTCCAAATTGGAAATTTCGGCCACCTAATCCCTCCCACCTTTCAGAACTGCGAAGGAATTATTCAGCTGACACTTTGAATTCCAATTGCTACACCCGTTATCAGTAGAAATTGCTGATTTTTTCTGTGGAACTTCGTCATCATGCTAAAAATCCAGATTCGTTTCCAAATTGAAGATTTTCGGTCACTTAGCCCTCTCCCTTCCTTCTGAACTGCGAACTAATAGTTCAGCTGACATTTTGATTTCTAATTGCTACGCCCATTATCAGTAGAAATTGCTGAATTTTTGTGTTGAACTGCCTCATGGGGCGACAAATCCAGATTTGTTTCCAAATTGGAAATTTCCGGCTACCTAACCCTCTCCCTCCCTTCAGAACTGCGAACTAATCATTCAGCTGACACTTTGAACTCCAATTGCTACTCCCATTATCGGTAGAAATAGCTGATTTTTTGTGTGGAACTGCGTAATAGGACTAAGAATCCAGATTCGTTTCCAATTTGAAAATTTTCGGTCATTTAACCCCCACCCTCCCTTAAGAACAGCCAACTAAAGATTCAGCTCACACATTGAATTCCAATTGCTACACCCGTTATCAGTAGAAATTGCTGATTTTTTCTGTGGAACTTCGTCATCATGCTAAAAATCCAGATTCGTTTCCAAATTGAAGATTTTCGGTCACTTAACCCTCTCCCTTCCTTCTGAACTGCGAACTAATAGTTCAGCTGACATTTTGATTTCTAATTGCTACGCCCATTATCAGTAGAAATTGCTGAATTTTTGTGTTGAACTGCCTCATGGGGCGACAAATCCAGATTTGTTTCCAAATTGGAAATTTCCGGCCACCTAACCCCCTCCCTCCCTTCAGAACTGCGAACTAATCATTCAGCTGACACTTTGAATTCCAATTGCTACGCTCATTATCGGTAGAAATTGCTGATTTTTTGTGTGGAACCTCGTCATCCAGCTAAAAATCAAGATTGGTTTCCAAATTGGAAATTTTCGGCCACCTAACCCCCTCCCTCCCTTCAGAACTGCGAACTAATTATTCAGCTGACACTTTGAATTCTAATTGCTACCCCCATTATCAGTAGAAATTGCTGATTTTTTCTGTGGAACTTCGTCATCATGCTGAAAATCCAGATTCGTTTCCAAATTGAAGATTTTCGGTCACTTAACCCTCTCCTTTCCTTCTGAACTGCGAACTAATAGTTCAGCTGACACTTTGAATTCCAATTGCTACGCCCATTATTGGTAGAAATTGCTGATTTTTTGTGTGGAACTTCGTCATCCAGATAAAAATCAAGATTCGTTTCCAAATTGGAAATTTCCGGCCACCTAACCTTCTCCCTTCCTTTAGAACTGCGAACTAATCATTCAGCTGACACTTTGAACTCCAATTGCTACGCCCATTATCGGTAGAAATAGCTGATTTTTTGTGTGGAACTGCGTAATAGGACTAAGAATCCAGATTCGTTTCCAATTTGAAAATTTTCGGTCATTTAACCCACCCTCCCTTAAGGACAGCCAACTAATGATTCAGCTCACACATTGAATTCCAATTGCTACACCCGTTATCAGTAGAAATTGCTGATTTTTTCTGTGGAACTTCGTCATCATGCTAAAAATCCAGATTCGTTTCCAAATTGAAGATTTTCGGTCACTTAACCCTCTCCCTTCCTTCTGAACTGCGAACTAATAGTTCAGCTGACATTTTGATTTCTAATTGCTACGCAAATTATCAGTAGAAATTGCTGAATTTTTGTGTTGAACTGCCTCATGGGGCGACAAATCCAGATTTGTTTCCAAATTGGAAATTTCCGGCCACCTAACCCCCTCCCTCCCTTCAGAACTGCGAACTAATCATTCAGCTGACACTTTGAATTCCAATTGCTACGCCCATTATCGGTAGAAATTGCTGATTTTTTGTGTGGAACTTCGTAATCCAGCTCAAATCCAAGATTCGTTTCCAAATTGGAAATTTCCGGCCACCTAATCCCCTCCCACCTTTCAGAACTGCGAAGGAATTATTCAGCTGACACTTTGAATTCCATTTGCTACACCCGTTATCAGTAGAAATTGCTGATTTTTTCTGTGGAACTTCGTCATCATGCTAAAAATCCAGATTCGTTTCCAAATTGAAGATTTTCGGTCACTTAGCCCTCTCCCTTCCCTCTGAACTGCGAACTAATAGTTCAGCTGACATTTTGATTTCTAATTGCTACGCCCATTATCAGTAGAAATTGCTGAATTTTTGTGTTGAACTGCCTAATGGGGCGACACATCCAGATTTGTTTCCAAATTGGAAATTTCCGGCTACCTAACCCTCTCCCTCCCTTCAGAACTGCGAACTAATCATTCAGCTGACACTTTGAACTCCAATTGCTACTCCCATTATCGGTAGAAATAGCTGATTTTTTGTGTGGAACTGCGTAATAGGACTAAGAATCCAGATTCGTTTCCAATTTGAAAATTTTCGGTCATTTAACCCCCACCCTCCCTTAAGAACAGCCAACTAAAGATTCAGCTCACACATTGAATTCCAATTGCTACACCCGTTATCAGTAGAAATTGCTGATTTTTTCTGTGGAACTTCGTCATCCTGCTAAAAATCCAGATTCGTTTCCAAATTGAAGATTTTCAGTCACTTAACCCTCTCCCTTCCTTCTGAACTGCGAACTAATAGTTCAGCTGACATTTTGATTTCTAATTGCTACGCCCATTATCAGTAGAAATTGCTGAATTTTTGTGTTGAACTGCCTCATGGGGCGACAAATCCAGATTTGTTTCCAAATTGGAAATTTCCGGCCACCTAACCCCCTCCCTCCCTTCAGAACTGCGAACTAATCATTCAGCTGACACTTTGAATTCCAATTGCTACGCTCATTATCGGTAGAAATATCTGATTTTTTGTCTGGAACCTCGTCATCCAGGTAAAAATCAAGATTCGTTTCCAAATTGGATATTTCCGGCCACCTAACCCTCTCCTTCCCTTCAGAACTGCGAACTAATTATTCAGCTGACACTTTGAATTCTAATTGCTACGCCCATTATCAGTAGAAATTGCTGAATTTTTGTGCTGAACTGCCTCAGGGGGCGAGAAATCCAGATTTGTTTCCAAATTGGAAATTTCTGGCCACCTAACCCCCTCCGTCCCTTCTGAACTGCGAAGTAATAGGTCAGCTGACAATTTGCGTAATAGAGTAAGGTATCCAGATCCATTTCCAAATTGGAAATGTTCAGTCACTTAACCACCTCCCTTCCTTCTGAACTGTGAATAAACTTTTGGAAGTGTGTTAGGGCCCTCAGGTACCCAAGCTGATTATGTATTGCCGAGTATTTTTATTTTTGCAGGAACGTGAAGCTGGTTGATGACTAGTGAATGACGTGTAATGTCGAAGAATGTGAAACTCTTGAAAGTGCACTACCCTTTCTGTAAAACATGTCTACATTGAGAGATGGTAGTTTTCGTTCAAAGTAATTGCAGAAAGTAGCTTGCGGACTGCGGCAGTTTTTCCAGATAATGATGTTTATGAATATTGTTTGTATTTTGTTTTTGCAGTATTCTATTGTATAACTTCAAATAATGTTGGTGGTTTTCAGTGTTGATTACTCCTAATTGCACTTCTGTCCTTTCACGTTTATAAATGTGCAGAATTCTGAACTTAGTGCGTAGATCATTTTTCATTTCCTGTTGTAATATACATTCACAGTGATCGATAAGGAATGGAAAAGAAAAAATTCAATTCGATTTTATTAGGGAAAAGCTGGGTTTTTGTGAGTGCGAAATTTAGTTATATTTTTGGTTTGTTCCAATCTAAAACTTTATAGTTTTTTCATGCAGCTGAATGCACCAGCTGTAATATTCCTTTGCAGGTAGGTGTTAGGAGTTGTTTTTTACTTATTCGTAGCCATAGCATACGTGCGAAGTGATAAATAACCAAATAAAAGGCAAATTTTGCTTGAATTTTACTGCAAAAACGTAAGGTCCCTTTTCCATAATAAACCTTACGTAGGTGGGACCTTATCTACTTTCAACTTTTCTGTACTTCGAAAAAATAGATTTTCTTGCCCCTTCAAGCAGTGATATATGCAAATTATGGTACCTAGATGTTTGTGACATGTCTTTGGGCTGTGGTGCTCCGATTTACACCGCGTCCCGCCTGATCGGCTTCCGCTCCAAAGATTGCCTAGTAAAAATACATTATAAAAAAAAGTTTGCTCTACCGCGCCACCTATGGGCTAAAGGGGGAGTGAGACCCTATGGGCCGTTACCGGGGGACTCCGTACTACACGTCTATGCAGGTCCCGTTCGGATCCGCCATATCACCTCTGGCGGGTTAATGAGCAGCTTGCAGCTACCAATATTAATATTACTAATTGCTGTTAATTATGTTCAACGATTGTTGAGAACTTTCCGCATCTTTCAATGCAATTATCAGTGAATTATTAGGTGTACATCAAATTCAATATCTTGTAATACTGAATTGTGATCACAAAAGTCTATGGTTCAATCAGACATGGAGGTTGTTGCTGATGTGATTCTTCCTCGGAAAATGGTAATCATTCAATTATTATTCGTATGTTCTGTTTATATAAAACTGGATAATTTTTGCGGTATTTCGAAGTATGTTTCGTATTTGGCCCGTTATGTATCAACAATACCGTTCAACCATATGAAATAGTACATCCGATTACTTACTATCATTTCATGATGTGCAGACTGATCCTGATTGCCGGAAGATACAGCCGCGTGCTCCGAAACAGTGGAAGAGAACAAGACCATTCAAAGAAAGATTTGTATCCGGCTTTCAGCGTAAGTCTCTTTAAAGTCACTGTATTTGGTATCAACTAAGGATTATTAGTAATGACAGTATTTTTGCACAGCGATTGCACCATCCCGTCGCTCCTGTGAATGGGTTAAAGATCCCCTGTTCATGTACGAAGCATTCTGTAACCATTCGAGAATCGGCCAAGGGTCCTTCGGTATGGTCTATAAAGTTACGTGTAAGGAAACCGATGAACAGTGTGCTGTTAAAGTCTCCCGAGTAAATGGAATTTATAGCTGGTTAGTACTGCAGTGTTTTTATTTAAAAATATGTTGATAATCTGATCAGTATATGATCTGATGATGTGCTGTTTTAGGAAAAACACTGTAGATAAAGTTATACTGTATGATCGAGTGAGTAAACACGAGAATATAGTAAAATTGTACAATGCTTGGGTCGAAGATGATGCATTGTATGTACAAATGGAGCTGTGCAAGAAAAGTCTATTGCATTTTATTCTGGAAAACGCTCATGTGGAAGAGCAGCATACGTGGAATGTGATGATCGACATACTGCAGGTATGCAGAGGAGTTACTGGTTTCATTGAACAGAAGTCGAATATTAAAATCGAGGAGGTAATATTTTTGTATCGTATTTTCAGGCTCTGGAGTTTATTCACTCGCAAGGATTTGTGCATTTAGACGTAAAACCAGAAAATATTCTTCTTAGCTTCGACGACAGATACAAACTTGCAGATTTTGACCTTATTCACGATTTCAAAGTATGTTTCACTGTTCAAATTGCTCCGTTTCGATCCGCATTTAGCAAACATTGTTCACGTTTGTATTCTTCGCTCAGATATCGGCAGATCATATAAGGGCCGGGGACGATAAATACCGGGCTCCGGAGGTGAATGAAGACGCTTTCCAACCAGATCAGAAAAACGATATCTTTAGTTTAGGTATGACTTTACTCGAAATGGCCGGTGATTTTTACCTACCTAATGGCGGTGCCCAATGGATGCAGTTACGAACGAATAGTTTTCCGTCGAGTCAGTTGAACGGGCGTAAGTACTGTACTAGTTTTTCGGTAGGAAGAATAATATGTATTTTTTCTAGTTGAGTTGATCATTTGTTTTTGGATGAAATTCCATTTACAGACGTATCGGATGCCCTGATCCACGTTTTGCATTTGATGTTGAGGAGAGACCTGAATGAGCGGCCGTCGGCTGAAGAGTTACTGTGCCTGAAAGATGTGAAAATACGACGGATGAAAAGACATGATGTACGTAGTTCATCAGTATTTTGTTTCGCATTGATGGTGCTTGGTAAGTTATATTTAACTGGATTATCGATGGTTTTTTTTTTCCACAGAGCTTGCAACCAGAATCGTATATCGTTCATAAATTAACCGAACACAATGCTTTGAAATTACGAGAGAATCTAGATTTCTTGCTCCGACTCGAAGAAAGAGCTGAACTTTCTGATATCGAGCATTTAATTCGTAAGTTTTATCGTATTCCTAATGCGTAAATGTCAGAAAGCAGACAGGAAATTGAATATCACTTCCTGTTTCCAATACCGATGCCCAGTATTAGGTGTCGCGATTCTCAACTGTAAAGTCCCTATGATTAATTTATTTTCTTCTCTGTTTCAGGATCAAGATCTCACTCGCCAATGTTAGAATTAAGGTAAGTGCCTGTTAATGTCTGTTAGTATAGTGATTCACTGAAAGCATGTTGAGATGATGTCGATGATCTGTGTAATTCAGCTGATCACAACCAAGCTTTTCCTCAAGTTTTAAAAACTACTTCTAGACCAAAAAATTACTCTTCTCTGGAAGGATAGAGATAAGAAAATACGACACGTTCAGCTTACATGTTTTTCATGGCAGCTCTAAATTTTTTATTTATTTGCAGCCCTAACGACGTTTCAGCGCCCAAAAAACTAAAGTGTATCCGACGATTGTTTACGTAGTAAGTATTTCATTTCATTCAGCAATGCATGTAGCAACCCCTTTAGTTAAACAATACTAAAATCTGATTTATTTCAGATAGAAAACCCGGTCAACAGTTAACAGTGCGTTTCTGCGATCTTCCCAGTGTACAAATGTTTTTACAATTTTCAATGTTTCTATTTTATTTATTTTTGTACGAACATTTGGCATTTGCTGTTTTTCCTTTTTTCATTTTGGTTTCTGTGCTTTTCGTTGTTGTTTATCTTTTTTTCTTTTCTTTTTTAATTTTCTAGTTTTCAAATTTTATTTATTAAAAACGTAACGAGTCATTATGTTCAGCCGAACGTAATGTTGTCTCATGTTAACGTACAGTTATAGTTATTTATTGATATATATTTATGAAGTCGGGATTTTGTTTGAACAGTCTAGTCTGTTGTTAATTTATTAGATCTCATAGATTAAGAAATTTACCAAGTTATTTATAAATTTAACTCTTAACTCTTGTATACGTAAACTCGAGCGAAGCCGAAATATGAGTTCCACCGTAAGTTCAGACAGAAATGTTTAGGGAAATTTGATTGTACCCAATACTACTACAAGTATTTGAAATTATTAGGAGACCGTGTTTGAACTCGAACCTGGAACCGTATTTTTGCTTTCAGTTTTGAGTAGTTCAGTTGTACGACGAGAATAACAAACATTTCTAGCCCCATTCGGCCAGCCCATGATACCATAGCTCTAAAAAAAAAATCAGTCAACGAAGTTTCTTCCGTAAGGGCTGTCTGTTTTCGTCTACTCGTATTTCAACTCTGATACTTTTGAACAAGTTCTTTGGAAAACAGAAGGTTAAATAAATACGTTAATTTTAAAGAATCCAAGATTTTCTAAACTAACCGCGTTTATCGTTTTTACAGTTTGATTTGCTCTTCGTTTTATTGTAATTTCTCTAACTACGTATGTCTTACATTTTGTTCTTTAAAGACTAGTTCTATAATAACTGGATGATGGACATGATAATGATTATTGTTGGATGATCTATAGCACGGTCTACTTGACACATTACCTAGCGTATGTTAGCGGTGGTGCTAAATTTGTTTTTTCTTATAATTTAAATTTTCGGTACCTTGTTGATTAAGTAATCGGAGTGTATTTTTTGAATTTAAAACTTCGATTTAAATGTAAGTTTGGACCACTTTTTTATTCTCTGTTTTATACATAGAATAAAATATTTATCCTCGATGCAATCGCGTTTTCTATTATCCTATCCGCGTTCTGGTATACTCATTTAGCTCGCAGTTTTTGACATTTGCTGCCCCATGCTCCTGACACAGTCACGGGTCTTCTTATTCGCTCATAACTGCATATCACTGATCTCATTATACTTGTGAAATTCACTGTCAGTTCAACCACAAATAAATAATTGGGTACCATCGTTATAATTAACCTATGTTATAAGGTTGACATTTTTCTAAATATTGTGGATGATAGAGCTGATTGAGTAATTTCTCATCAGTTCTTCTCTTGCCCAACTTGAAATTTCTTGAACTTGTTTCCTTCATTTTTGCCCGAAGACTCAGGGGCGGCAACTTCTATATAGCGTATGTAGCAGATGCTACACATAGGGAGACTTTGCTGCACATGAGATTTTCAAAAACAAAAAAAAAATTAAATTAATACTTTTTAATTTATTACTGAACTTTAATTTTTTTGTTATGCTACACATGGGAAAAATCTAGGTTGCCGCCCCTGCCGAAGACCATGGGTGGCTGACTGAACATCAACGAGTACTCCCTTGGGAGGAGGACGAAACCATAAATGCTGTGTTCACCGAACATACCGAATAGTGGAACTCAAATCAATGTTCAGTTTCAGAACCTAAAGAACTTCTTAATCAGTCACAGTTTTGTTTGATCCATTATTGATTATAAGGTTTATAGATGGAATACCACGGGGATGAGAAAACTGAGAAACTGATCCTATTCACT
>JAJSSI010000332.1:0-22000 GCA_031841125.1 Acanthococcus lagerstroemiae
AAGAAAAACGTGCACGACTGCTTGCCATGGCTGCAAGTTTGCTCGTCCATGCTTTTTATCTTTTTGTCTTCTGTCAAACGTTGGTGTGCATTTACGTCTTTTTTTTAGATATAATGTTCCATCATAGGATGATATTGTTTTCGTGTAAATTTTGGTTACGTATGTATTGATGATATTAGAATTATTTTTAATTACTAGCAATATACCTCGCTTGCTGTCGCTCGCTCGGTCCAAGTATATTTTTGATGAAGAATACATTACATTAATTTGATCACAATTTGAAAAAAAAAAAAATTGCTGCCAAGACCACCACTGACGATAGCTATACTGCCACTCTGCCTTTAACTCCCAAATTAAAGGCCCAAAAACCAGTGATAACTTGATTGTCGTGCTTGACTTTACACTGTATCGTATCGTTGACTACTAGATTTTCTTGTCCTTTTATTTCATCACTGCAGCCACAAATATTTAAATTTGTATAGTTGAACTAGCGTGCTCGAAATAATATGTCGTAGGTAAAATTAACAGTGGTGAAATTATGATCAGAGAATTCAAGAGGGCAATAGTTAAGAGCACCAACAGTTATTTGCCGAGTGATACATAACGCCACACCGCGACAAAAATGACAGAATGTTTAAATTAACATTGTTTTTTTTTTTTAAATAAAATTATGCAACTACTAATGGTCTATATATTAGAACATATGATATAACCAAATATATGTGTTCACAGTAAAGTAGTCTTCAATTACACGCATGTGTTAGCCATTCTATTTATCTTATCTGAAAACTATTTTCTAGCTTGCATATCCACGAAAAAGTTGATGATTTTATATTAAGATTCTATTTCGAAAAACATTGAAAAAATTGCAAAACCGAATGATTTTGAGATAATTCAGCAAAAAAACATAGATGATTTTGGAAAAGACCCTTAATAAGGTCCGATCAGGCTCATAATCAATAATAATACGGCTTTTACTTAAGTGGATGCGAATGTGTGTGCAAAATTTTAAGAAAAAATATTAATTAGAACGTTAGTTATCGTGTGACAAAGAAAAGTGCACACACGCACGCACCCACCCACATACAGATGGACAATTTTTAAAAGCCACTTTTTCGGATTCAGGAGGGTCAAAAACGTAAAAAAACCCAAAATCTCGTATTTCGATTTTTTGGCCATTAGAATGTTTTCTCTTTGAGAAAGCAATATTAAATGTCAAATGTTGATGATGTAGAAACATATCTGCATCCAAACATAATACTTGCTGTGAACACATTTTACCTTTCTTAAATTTCAAGAGAATTTTGATGCTCAAATTGCGAACTTCACTGAATTGAAAGAAATATCTCAAAATAATTATTGTATTAAAAGATCATCTTCTTTTGACGCCGAGCTGGAATCCATCAAAATGAAAATTTTTTAAAAGTTCACTTGAATAGATGACTGTTTTATTTCGATACCAAAATTCGACCCATTCTATCGTAAGTCCCCATGTAATTATTTCAATGATCTAGTCAGCGAATCTCTGTTTACGTCATAAGTCTTTATATCGAACTTGAGTATTTAATTATTGAATAGAAAACATTGAATGATAAGAAAGTAAAAAAGGTAAACATGTAACGACTGATTTTCATTAATTTAAAAGTCATTTATTTATAAGCTAATTTTTAAAAATTACAAAAATATAACATTTTTTGGAAATTATCCAAAAAGGTGTGTTAAATAATTTTTTCATGGATTCATCGTGGTATTATATTTATTCTTAGAATCTTATAATTTAAACATTCTATTTATCTATTTATAGATGGATTAAAATTTATTTACAAAAGTTCATCATTCTATTTTTCATATACTTTAATGGGAAAGTTTAAAAAATAAATCATAAGTGATTACTAATCATATTCGCATCTCTTCAAACGATTACTTATAACCATAGCAATTTAATAATAAAAATCTATTTCTTTATTGAATAGTCGCAATCAAATTTACTTCCTATTGATTCTCAATATTACACGATTCATACATTAATTATTATTTAAAATATATTTCAATCTTGAAAATTTTTACAAAATATACAATACGATACGCATGAAGTCAAACTTTTATAAAAAAGTAACAAAAAATATAGTCAATACTTTTTATATATACATGCATTTTTGAATTTCATTGAATTTATTATTTTTAATCATCATAATACTATTTGAAAAATAAAATTTACACGAATAAGATATTCAGAATAATATTCTTAACTTCAAAGCTCTAGACACTAAATCCTTGAAAAATTTATCGAGAAGAAATTATATGATCTAAAAATATTATTATTTATACTTTCAAGTATTTATTCACATACTGTGTCTCATGTATATTATTAATTAAAATACTAAAAAACAAAAATTAACAATATACTTTACATCTCAACGTCTTTGGCTTTTCAACTTAATCGTCTAAATCATTTTTTCTTTCGCAAAAAAGTCCCTTCAAAACTGATATATACATGAAAAATTCTTTTAAAAGTGTTTCCTGGTAACTTTCTGAAAAGAGACATGATTTTTACTGGATTCGTCGGTAGCGAGAGAATCGGAATTGGCGGTAATGCAGGTGGCTTCATTTAACGTGGCTTCTTGAGCACTGTGATGTTGGTGGTTGTTGTTGGACTGGAAGGTGATATTGTTACTGGCGGGTCGACTGTACAATCTGAAAAGTAGCTCAGGCTTCAATAAATTATTTTTTTATTGATGAGGTATCCGGTAAGTGGACAGAACCCCGAGCCCCCCGTTTGCGTGGCGTTGCGACTATGGCCTATATTACCTGATGCTCTCGGTGCGTGAAGGTTGATTCCAAGGGTTGTGATAGCGTTTGTCCGTGCCAAGACTGCGAACCGTCCACCAACGCTCGAAATGATGAGCTATCGCGTTTCGCACCTCGCTGTTTATGAAGCAGTAGAACACTGCCACCCACATCCCCTGAGAGAATAAATTACAAGAACAGCATAGGAATATTATTATTTTTTTTTTTTTCATAAAAATTGATATTTATCTCAAAATTATCTAATCCCAAACTAATTTATAATTAAAAAATAAAATCCTTATAAAATAAATTTATGGGCAAGGAATAAAAAAAAATGCTGCGGACGAAGAACCACTTCCTTCAGAAAAAATTTTAAAGTTCCAATCCATTTCAAGACATTTGGTAAATGCAAAGTCATCAATATATAAAAATAACGTTAAGTTACGAAGAAGAACGCGAGGCATAAAAAAGGGTAATTGACATCCGACGCGTGTGAAGAGCCAAGTAGTATAGGCAGCATTAGAATTTGATTAATTTAAAGTGACACATAATCTCGAAGGAATATACTTAAGCAGTAGCATTTTATCCCATAAAAAGTTGAAAGATGTTTTACGATGTTGGTGACAATTGAACTTGCGTTTTCTACCATATACTTGTATACAGAAATCCGAATATAATAAAAAGTAGTTTAAAAAAAAAAAACAAGAAAAATTTTAAAAAATATTAAAAAAGCAAAGTAAGAAAACATACCTGAGACGAGAGTAACAAAGCACGACAGTATGTATAAGCATTGGCGACTTGTCCCTCGGCAGGACCATATATGACAAGCATGTATGTGACACCCAGTAATGGAATTAGAACGACCAGTGCCTTAGCTGCCTTCCTATACTGCTGCGTTTCTGCATTGTTCGCTGCTCGCAACTTTGTTACCAGTACCTTTATATTAAAAATAATGATTGAAACCAATAAAATCATAAAGAAATTATAAAAAATTGGCAAATTTTCACTCACCCACATGATGCTGATGAGAAAGCCGAGATTCAAAATGAGCACGAACAACGCTGGCGCCTTGATACAGCCAATCAATCCCATGTGGAATCATCCATGGACATTGCTGAGATAATGCTGCCTCCTGTGAATCATACACGTAAGAGTCAGCTAAGAATGAAAAAAAAATTGGTTTTCAAATGTGTATACTACTTTGATTTTTTTCAGCTTCTTTTTTTTTACGTGAAACATAAAACGATACATAGGAGATTAAAGGTACGTGTGTGGTGAATAATCCTACGTATTAAAGTGGATAGTCTATTGATATCAAAAGTAAGCGCAATTCTCTAGTGCATATATTTATTTAATCAATTTACATGTGTTAATACTATTTTATCTTATGAATTCTAATTTTTATTTTTTATTTTTAGGAATTTGCAAATAACAATGGAAATATGAGTTTACCTCAAACTCTCTGGAATCGTGACTTATTATAGCCCTGCTCACTGCCCAAGTGGTTATAACTATTAGGGGGCACCTGCAACGTAATGAAAAATGTCGCTTATTATCTTGAGAAATATTTTAAAAAATGCCAATTTTGCGAAAAGTTGGAAAATAACCCCAGCCGACCAGAAGACACGTCCTCATTTTGATGTAGTCACCGAAAAAGTTTTCACCACCAGTAAGTACAAGTACATTCCTGTTTGAACAAAAATGTATAGTTTTATCAAATAAATTTGATTTTATTAAAGAGTTTTCACAATATTTATAAATTATATTTATACCTTCAACGAACATCCAAAAAAAGTTGGTTAATTGAAATAGTGATATAGCGTATAAAATATGACGCACATGGACATATTTGTGTGTAGAGTTACCTGTGATTGGAATTTTTATTTATAAATGGTAGCTAATATTTTTAATTTATTTATCAATAAAAAAAAGCATCTCGTACCTGTGATACAGTGGTCAGAATCCACAAAAAGTCTGCCAATATATACGTGAACATTAAATTTGTGTGTATGATATTTCGAAGACATTTGAGTTTTCCCTGGAAAATGAAAAATCTTTTTTATTAATATTTAAAATAAACTATTATTTCTTAAGGCAATAACTACAATTTTACGAACGAAGTGAGTTTATCAAAATATTAGAATATTAAATGCACAAAAAAATATTGCCATTATTTTAACTATTACTTTGGATTAAAATTATCATAATTGAAAAAAAAAAATCTTCAATCTAATACCATTGTTTATTATTGAGAAAGGAAAGGATTCGGCTGTGGAGGTGAAAAAATTTTTCTTTGTAGAAAAATGAAACATAAAAGAAAATATTTCTCATAGTAGAATTGACTCAAAAATTGAAAAATTGTAAATCAGAAAAAGAGGATTTTTGAGAAGGCTCATGTATATCGATACCTGCAAAATACATATATAAAGACGGCGATGACGAGGGCGAAGAGGGAGAGTCCGTAGCCGATGAAGTATAGATGCGTCGTTATTTCGACCCCAGCCTCGGATTCTGGCTTCACGAAACTCAGTTCTCGACATTCCGAGAAGTTCGTGTACCCCGACCAAGTGCCGTTCACGTAGCACATCGACTCGCGTTATCTGTAATAAAAAATACACAAAAATGTCAATTGATCGCGAGGATTTGATACCTCGTTTTTCTTGACCCTTTTTTCATTGTGACCTTTTTCTCGTGATTTCTTTTTTTCTTTTTTTTTTTTTTTTTGCTTTTGTTGACTCTGGAAACTTTTTCACGTAAGCACAAGTGATTTTTCCATTTTTTCTTTTTAACGAAGTAAGTTAAATTTTTAATTAAGCCTTCCGAAAAATTTTAATGTTTCATGTAAACTGGAAATATTTTATGAAATCAGTAAATTTGAAAGAAGAAAAATATAATTTCAAAAATATTTAACTTTTTGAAATTTCTATCGAAATTATAAGAAAAAAATATGAAGTAATGTAATTTCATAGCAATTTTTCCAAATCAAATGACCAAGTTAACTTGATGTGAAACCGTAATTGATAGTTTTTTCGTGTTCCTTGCACACAGAAAAGCGTTTCCGTAATTCTTCGTTGAATTCGAAATTCAATTACAGGATTTGATTGGAACGTAAGCCAACATTGCTAAATGTAATTAGCCAACTAGGAATGTTAGTTAATGTGTATAAGGTTTTTTTTTATCAATTTTCCTTTGAAACAAACCTTTGTAGTAAAGTTCTTTTTTATGTAATGAATCATAAAATATTAATGATACATTATTTTAGGATACTCTGTGCATTGGAAAATTCTTTTAGCATTTTTAATTTTTTCTAGACAGTAATTGTTTTCAACAAATTTAAACGAATAATCCCTTTAAATTTCATCTAAGTCACATAATAAAGCACAAACTTCTTTCAATTTCTGTACCCATCTTTGTGATTTTTGTGCATAAAAAAATAAAATTAATGTGATTGCGGATAAAACACACTAAAGTAACTTTCTCAAATGTCCCAGAACTCATCATTCCTCATACAGAAATCTGGAATTGCAATGCAATATTGTAGAGCTGCGTCTGAGCGACATCGAAGAGGATAAAGAGAAGTTATTGCTGTCACCCTAGTCTTCAACCTCACGTGCCCAGCCTGACAGTGTCATCAAGTTTAGTTAAACGAAAGCGAAGCAGAGTATAGCGGAAGTTGTATCGTAAAGCCGATGGAAAAGAGAAAGAGACGAGAATGAGAGCCATGGGAAATTATCTCGAGTTTCGCCATAGTTACTAATGAACTTAACGCGCAAGTGGTTGAGTGCGTGAATGAAAAGGCCATTTCCACGTGTCCTCGGTAGCCTGGTCAGCTGAGATTTCGACGTGAAAGTTAGAAGCCGAATGAGTTCGAAAATTGTGCTTGATTAAAGGGGAAGTAGCTCGAGAATGCGACTGTGTGGTCTAATAAGTAAGGGAGGAGGATAGTTTAGTAGCGACTTCGTGTACGTGCACGTTTTTTTAACTTGAAAATTATTTAGTGTTATTTAAGTAAATTTATGATTTTTTTGAAATATTTGCTTAACTTTTGATAATACATGAAATAAAATAGAAAAATTATGGTGAAATTGATAAATTATTATTTTTAAATTAATAGAAATAATTGAGATATCAAATGAAACGCGTATGATATGATTTATGAGAAGCACGTGTCTAAATATTCTGCCCTTTTCACCTGAACTAAAATTTGCGTTTACGTAAGCAGGAAAAAGTTAAAGCCCTCGTAAAGGAAAAACCTTTTTCTTCATTCAACTGTAAAAAAGGCTATGTTCGTAAAATAAAAAGATCCATTTATGCAGTTTTCGGGATATTTTCGTGATTTGGAAAAAATCATAGCTAAAAATTCAGAACGTAAATTTCAAACAAAAAAACAAACTTGACCGAATTTACGTATCGATATCAAAGTCAATATATACCTATCATGAATAATTTATGCTTTTGAACTGAATTTTTCGGTTCCTTTTTTTTTTTTATCTCAAACTCTTGGACAAAAGGTTTTTTCTTTCTTTACAAATTTTAATAGTTCTAATTCATTTTAATAACAATACCAAGGTATTTTCTTGAAAATTTTATTTTCTTTAATTTGCGAGTGCAATACGGCCACATAAATAATTCACAATATATAGTCCAAGCAATTGAAGTGAATATATTTTTCCTTAATCATAGAGCATAATGTTCTTTCCTTTAAATTGGAAATAATTCAATTTGCAGTCACATCAATCACAATAATTGGACAAAAATGATCTCGATATAGCTGTGAAAGAGAGCCGGAAGCATTTGGTAAAAGAGAGTGATTATCGGCTAATATTTGCTTTCAATAACCACAAAAACTTGGATATTAGCCATAAATTCTTAATTGATCCTAATATTTTCTCAAGTATTGGTGACACACGACTCTCGCCATGCATATAGCAACTAATAAAAAAATTTGTCTTTCTGTAAATGGATATCAATTGATAGAGAAAGCCAATAAATTTTGAGGCACATGGCACTCGTTAATCAATGAAACTCTGACCTAAAACACGCAGAAAGTGTAAGTATATAGGAACGAAAAAGGCCAGCTCGAAAAAGTCAATATTGATCCAAAAGGTGCAATCGTGCCGGATATAACCTTGACTTCTCATTGACGCATCCACGCATCTTCCCTATTGCGCGGTTTACGAGCCCTACTTTCTTCTTTCGACACGAACGATCCAGAAAATTAAGCTTTACTTCATTACTTCATTTCCCTCATCTCTCACGTCGTAACGTTCGTGTGTACCCATACTTTTCCCTTTTTTTTATCTTCCTTATTAGATGCCAGTACGTGTCTTGGCTTTTCTACCACGAGTTCTTCCTTCTTTTTTAACGTTCTGCGAGAAATTTTATCCTCGTATCCGGGGAGAGATATAGTGCGAAAACCAAACGAGAGCCAGGTGATACTATTGAAAAGGCAAAAATAGAGAGAAATATAAAAAAAGAAAGAAAATATGCGGTGACGAAAGATTATGCAATGTTATAACATGCTATCTTATGTGGAATAAAGAGATTGTGTAAATCCTTTAAGATTTCGTGTTTTTTGTTTGATAAATTTCAAGTTATGGGTAACTAGCGAAAAGTATTTTTATCAAGTCTATAAGTGCAAAGGCTGTATAATTTTCAGGCTTTCATGAAAATATAACAGTTTAAGCAGAATTTAGTGCTGATAAATACGTAGTGTAATTGCACATGGACGTGCTCTTCTTCCAGTTGTAATAAATTTTCAACTTTGATTAATCAACTTTTTAAAATTAAACTTTAAATAATTTTACAAATTATTAACGCTAAGGATATTATTTTCAGCGTTAATAACTATTAGTGATGTCATTGGAGACTTGAAAAATAAAACTTTAATCTCAAATTAATTTTCACGGAAGTCAAAGTCACATGCGCTTATCTCGAGTAAAACCAGCTTCCGCTCTGCCGCTAAATAAAAGAAGAAAAGAGTAACTGTTGAACCGCTCGATTAACCAAAGCCGCCGTAAAACAGTCGCAGCAACCAAAGACACGATAAAAAGCTGTGACGAGTGAAAGTAAATTCACCAAGATGAAAAAGAAAAAAACACACGTTCACAGAAGTGACGGAAGAAGAGATAGAGATAAAAGATAAAAGATAAAAGATGTGAAATGACTGGATAATTGAATTAACGAGTAACGTAAGATGATAAGTTAAGGACATTGTTCTGCCTCTTTCTGTTATGAGCGTATGTTACTGTGACTTCAGTGATGCTTTTTAACTTCATTCACGCTCTAAAGGCGCAAAGAATAAAGAATAAAAATATAAGATTGCTAGTGTATTTAAATATCTGGGGACTAAATTAATTAATTAACTGAATTAATTAATTAATACTGAATTCTTATTTCTCGTCTATGTGAATAATTACACTTCCAATTGCATTGTTATTATTTAATAAGTGACTATCATTTATTCGCAGGTACGTATAAAATAAAAACATAGTCTCAGGTGCAAATGTGAGCGAAAAATAAAAAAGAGAAAGTAAAGATTCGATAAAGTTTCATGCACTTGCAAGAGATAATAAATAGTGGTGGGTCACGTGTAGATTGAAATCGAATTTTTTTTCTTGCTGTGCATCTATTTCCTTTCCTTTGGGCTAATTTTGGACTATAGTTCATACATGCTTACGGAAAGTTATCTCATCTCAAGAAATCACAAATTACCTCTCCTTTATCTAATCAGATGTCGAGATTACGAACGAGCTCGCGACTTCTCGACGACTACTGTATTTGTTCTTTATGATTTTATTTATTTATTATTTTTGCAAAATTAAATAAAAGGTTTTGTCGCATTCTAACTTTCATATTATTATGACTATCTTAACATTTTCTATGGAATTTAAAATTAAAATATTTTAAGCTCATCTTGCAAGAATAAAATAAAATGATTTTAGTGACGAAAGTAACGATGATTGCCGAAAACACTTTCAACGTCCATATTACTTTTATTTTATTTTTTATGAAAAATACGAGTAAAATAAAAGTTATGGAAAATGAAAGCTCATATAAATTTTTATAATTGCTATTATTTCTTACGTAATAGATCGTACACAGAAACTAATTTTAGTAAACTATATAAAATATTCACTTTTATTTAACGGAAAAAATGTATTTGAAGATAAGCAGCTTCTTTTTTTCATGTTAAAAGTTCTTAACAAGTAACTTTTTTTAGTTTTTCAAGAACAACAAAACCCTGCCATTGCTTTAGGCCATTCATTCAAAGAAGCTAAAAAGAAAAAAATCCTCATTAAATTAGCTTACTTTTCTCGTTCAGATATTAAAATCCAGAAACCATAATTATTTTCTCATTCTTAAACTTCTCACATTAAACTTTATGAATTCAGATTTGGTTTTATTTTTTTTTTTTTTTAGTTTTCGTGTATCAATTTCAATTCATTTGAGCTTGCAATTACTATACCAAATTAATAGCAACTGGTCTAGGTAGCCTTGGTTAACGGTAAGCTCATTTGTGCGCGAAAAGATCGTGGAACCCTGGAACTTCGAAAGATACTATCATCGTCCGCGTGGAAGCTGTCGTAACTATTTGCTCGCGAAAACACATGCAAACGTATATTAAGCAAACAGTCGTAAATTGTTGCATGCGAACATAAATAATCGAGTGCCTACGCGCCAAAGAAAAAATAAGCATCTCGGCTCTAGTACTTTGCATGCATGCAAGAGAAAATTCTGCATCACTGCTTAGCTCTACGTATGTAACGGGAGATGAAATTTTTCTTTTTTATTTTGTTTTTCCGAAGAAAAGAGAATTCAGAGTGGAATTAATGATTTTTCAATGACTTTGACGATAGTACACGTGTTAAAAGATGAAAAGCCAATCAACGTATGTATAAAGCTTTGTTTGCTTGACTTCCGAATCTTTTTTTTACGTTAGATTGATCGATGATTTTTTTCTGTTTACAAACGAATTCGCATGATTTAACGCGGTGATTTGAGTTTATCGTGTTGAAAAAAAGGGATGGAAATAATATTGTTGTAGAGAGTATTTTTTTAAATTGAATATTTTGGAAGGGTTGGTGCTACGTAGTAGTTAAGAGTATGTCAAGGTGAGAACATACATTACGGAATTACGCCTGTCATGCATCGTGGATGAGAATACAATTAATTTGAATGTATAAACCTAATTTTATAAATTATTTTATCAAAGTTCATTGATAGGATTCGTGAGAAAAAATAAAAAACATTTTTGACAAATCATTGTAAAGCTAAATTTTCTATTTAAATCGTACGATAATTAGTAAAACTATAATTAATTGATTCAATTTAATTAACTAGTTTAGCAATTTATGCTTCAGTATAATTAGTTTTTTTGGAAAATATTAAAACAATTAAAGTTTGATAAAACTTTTATAAATTGTACTTTAAACGATGAGAATTCATTCATTCATAAAATTAGAATTATAAATAATTTTAATTTCTCATTAAAATTTACAAAAAAGAAATGAAATTATTTTCATTTTTAATACAGTATGGTTTAAATTTATATTTAATAAATGAATAAAATATTCCGTAAGTTTACATTTTTATTCGAGCAAACATAAAAATATACAACAATCATAAACGCGCTCTTAATATTGTAAGAATAAAAAATTTTACGTACATAGTTGGAACAATTCTTTAAATTTTACTGCCTACCAAAATAAAAATTTCCTCTCACGTCAATATGGAAAAATTTTTCCGCCCCCTCTCGTTATAAATACCATGGATGACCGCGTCACCAAAGCACACGTCCTTAACGATAAAAAACGTACTCGAGACTTACCCTCACTTTCCCTTCAAAAGCATCCTTGACACTCTATTCCTGAGAAATTGCTACGTATTAAACTAAAATTCAAAAAAATACGGAAACTCACGCTGGAATTTTTATCGCAAGCTTAGACAAAGTTCATTTTTTCCCACTAACCTTAAAAATGAAGGGCTCAACTCCATAATCACATTTAAAATGCCTGAATATTTGAAAAGTGTACCTAGCGAGTTAAAAAAAACATTTTCCGTCAAATTTCTTCAAACCTCATAAATCATCTCGCAACAAAGGAATCAACTCAATCGAAGCATCAAGCATTATAAAAAGAATTTTATCGCCCGTTAAAATGGGGCTTTGCCTCGCCAACTTTTCACAAAAAAAAAAAAGAAAAAAAAACGGAAAGCATTTCCCTGAAGTTAACTCGTACCTTACAAAAGCCGCACACGTGCGATCCAATCAGGAAACTCATTCGCGATTCTGCATTTTGTCAAAGAAAATACCAGCTGCCCCTTTACCCTACTTTTTCAATAACAACAATTTATTCCCTGAAATCGAATAAGCCCTATACTAAAACAGTCACTTACGATGAACAAACGTAACGAATCGATTCGATATTTCTCTACCCAGAAACAATACGTAAAACCTCACGGAGTTCGCAGAAAATTCAACTGATTGTTTTCAATTGCTCCAACGACCTCCTGCCTATCGACCCGGGAGCCGAGTCTTGTCGTCGGGCGACTAAATTACGCCAGAGCGGTAAATCGCTGAATGCCACGCGTTTCCACAGCGCGGCACATACCCACATGCATTTTTATCCTCCTGCCCTCCCTTTCCCTGTAAAGCAGAGCGTACGTTTTATACGCTCGCGCGATAGGAAGAAAATCAAATGAAAAACAAAAGAAAAAGCGGATTGCAGTTTATCTCCGGTGAAAATGAAAGGGGTGTTGCCGGGATGCTTGGATATCGGCGGGAGGAAATTTAATGGGAAACGTGATCAGTGCTGACGCGTGGCTGCGAGAATAAAGGCGGGCTATAAAATGCAATCAATCTATTGGCTTTGGCGAGCGAGCAACTCGCTACATGGATACGTGGCCAATGATTCTTAAAAGTGAACGAAAGGGATGAAGGACAATTTAAGTGAAAGAAATCAATTTTTTCTATTTCTCTGTTTTTAGAAAGGTACCACAAGGAAAAGGAAGGAACGCGTGAAGAGAGTGAAGACAGTAAAGCCTATACTTTCATCCAAAAGACCACTTTCTTCGACTACTTTACTGAACTTCGTAAATTATGAAGTAGGCATAAAATAAATCTCTAATACCATGAGAGTGATTGCTTGAGAGCTTGAGTGTGAAGTAACACGAATTAATTTAAATAATGAAATGAAAAAATTTTAATTATAACAAAAATTTTTATTGTTTTGTTTTTGTTATTATTACTCGATTAACGGAAAAAGGTGTTTTATTCGTAAGAAACTTTCTCTGCGCTTTTAAGGAAGACATCTAGATAGAGATTCCAGGAGAATGCACAATTATTTCCGGCTCGTCAATTACGTGCGACTTGTTTACTTACTTCGACACTCAGAAATATCCTATCTTTGCTTACGTCTGCGTGCATGAGTTTGATGCACGTGTACGATAGTGACGGAATTTCAACATTTTGGATTATTATTTTGAAGACTATTACGGAAAGTTTATTAGAGTTGTTGGAAGTAATTTCCACACTTACGTTCAAGTTATGTTTAGTGTGAATTATTTCCATCATTCATAAAACCTCAAGTTAATTCGTCATCGAAAAAAAATATCAGAATTTAATTTTGTTGAGATTTAATTATATACATATTAAAATATCATACAATATCAAGATGTTTGTGAAAATTTGATTATTTCTTTTATTCTACGTAAGTATCATGTTTTGTTTTCTATACTTCCTTTTGATAAAAAATTATTGAGATAGGAAATTACTAGTTTATGATTTTTTTTACGGATGTTCGATTTCGACGAGTATACTAGAGCATCACGATGGTTCAATCAAATTATTGCCGAACGATAATTGTCGATGTTAACCATCTGTACGATATTGACTCCTTTGATGTTTAATTTAGGCTTTTGTGAGATCGTAGATAACGAGAATCGTTTGCAATGGCAAATCATCAATTATATCGGATTGGTTGATACAAAGTTTTTTTTAGCAAATATTAAAAAAAAAAGTCTCGTAGTATAAACCTTACCACTAAATATTATAAGTGGATTTTATAAGTGATTTAATTATGCTTCGAGATAATTTAACCAAATTACCAAGTACGTCATAATTATAATACTCGAAGATGTTAAAATACTCTAGATAAATTACACAGATGTTCGATAAAATTATATTTCTCCATATTTAATAAACCGTAGGAAAATATTAAACACTATATTATTAAAGATTAGCAATTCAAACACTAAAAGTGTCGATTCATTTCACTTCTATACTTTTCCACAGACTTCGAAAAAAGTCTGTGGAAAAACGTAAGATTAAAAAGAGTACATATGCATGAAAAAATATCGATTCGTGTGCCTTCTGAAAGCCACGTCTCATCATTAAAAAGAACATTCTACCATTCCTTTTGATCTCTTTTCCTACTCCCAGCGACCTCAGATTTTACGTCCTAATTCACCAAAAAAGAAAGCTGCAACCGTAAACATCTCCTTCATCTTAAACTTCCTTTAAACTTTCAAAAGAAAAATTTCATCTTTCTTGCTCTGCGCCTTCATTTGCCAGCTCTCCTCCAAATGAAAAACCCAACACGCAACCGAAGTAAAAAAAAATCATAATACACATTAAAATATATACTCACGACTGGTATCATATCGAATGCCATTGTAGAGATCCGGACAAGGCTGGACGGCCAAACTCTGGGCTCTGGTCCAAGGCCAGCAGAGTATGCTATCGTTATGGGGTCTACAGTAGCCAGCTCGTTCGCCCCTTTCCTGCAGCCGCAGGCATTCGTTGATTCCACTCATCGCTGCGCCGCTGTCAGTACCAGCACCGCGCACTCTGCTCGGACATCAGTTTTCTTTGGACTTGACCGGCGGCTATTGTGCAAGTATACTTCCTTTGAACCCGCTTCGCTCCCTTTCGACGATCAACAAACTTCAGGATAATGGATACTATGTTTGCGTGCACGTGTTAATAAACAGACACCGGGTTTTGGTGGAAGTTGATTATTTACAGTTATAGTCTTGCCATTCGAGCTATTAAGTTTAGTGATGATTATGTTATCATTGGTTGCTTTCTTTTTCTCTTATTGATGGCTTTGTTATTGTTCTTTCAAATGCGAGAGAATGAAGTTGTTTGATATTCCAATTTTAATTTTTATGCGATGAAAAATTACGTTTTAATTTATCCTTATTATAAGTGTGTCAGATTTTTAATGAATTCACTTGTAATATGGAGCTCCGGAAAATATTTACTTTTTATCCTTATTATTCAAGCGTAATGCGCGGAACAACGTAGTTTATAATGAAAAATGTGCGTGCGTGCGTGTCGAGACTATTGATATTAATAATATACGTCGCAGTGGCCCGCACACCGAGGCTGTTTAGTTTCAATGATTCACTTGTTTTTTTTTTTTTTTTTTTCTTGCGTTATTTGCGTATTCTCTACGTAACGTCGATTTTATTCATAAAAAAACGTTCAAATGGTATTTATTTTAATTACACATTTTCTTTTTTGTCGCTCGTTGAATGACTTGTGTGAAAATATTTTCATTAACCTATATACGCAAATACGATTCGATGTTACACATATTTCTTGACACTCTGCGGTGATTTTTTAATTCACATTTAGTCTTCATAAAACAGTACTTCACTTTGGAATTTTCGCAGGATTGTTCACTGGTTCACACTCATTAAATCATACTGCACATCTTCAAATCACATTAAAACCCGAAGTTCGGAATTTTCCCCGATTCTCCTCGGTGCTCCAGAAAAAATCGTTAATTCTCATGGCTCGCTGAAGAGAACGTAGATGCAACGTGACTCGAGGCGGCGCTTCTCTCGAATATTAGTATTTTCATTCGCTGTAATAAATGCAAAATTATTATATTTTTATGCGAAGCGATTAAATGAGAGATATTAAGGCTGCGAAGCACGTGTATGGCTTTCAATGAATTTATTACGCTTATTTGTATAAGTGCGCGTTTTAACACTGGCAAATTCAATGAGCGGAGAGACATGATTGGAGTTAATTAATCGAAGTGACAGAATATAGGCTCACTCAGTTACGTAAATGGAGAAAAGTTAAAATTTACTTTTTAAGTTTCGAATACCTGTTTTTCGTCTGGAAATAAGATCTTTATCGCTGTTTACATTGAGAATTACCAAATTTATGAGATTGAGGCTACATTTTTTCTTTTTTTGTCAATTCTCGAATAAGTGAGTTACTTAAAGTGCTCATTTCATTCATTTATATTGTTGGTATTATTTGTTTTCAAGAGTTGAGAATAAAATCTTCAGATATTGATTAAATTTAAAAAATTAATTTGCTTTTAGTCTTTGTGTTTATTGGAAAATATAATTTTTAATAATTATTTATCAATGGATTAATTAGCTTGATACAATAATTATTATATAATTTCACGGTATATTTTAAGATTACTTATGATTATATATTTTATGATTATCTATAAAATTAATTTTATAACAAAACATTTGTAATTATATTTTACTTTTACTTCGTGAAAATTAAATAATAAAAACTTTTCCCAGCTAACAAAGCACTAAATCAATTTGGTATTATTGAAATTATGTAAAAAAACACACACGGAAAAAAATTTTTTCAATAAACATATTAATTATAAACAGTATAAAATCGTGTTATCATTAAATTTTAATAATATAAAAATGAACAAAGGCAAAGAATGAGTTATACTTGTTAATAGCATTTTCTTATTATTGTTAACGAGTAAAAGTAATATTTATCCGAAATCGTGAGCGCTTATAATCCGCATTTTAATTTGTTAGTATAAATCCCGTACAAACTGTTTTCATAATTGTTCATAATGAATCATTTAATTATTCACTTCATTCACCTGTCAGACGTAATTTATAAAAAATAATTATTTAACGAATTGGTTTATATATTCCTCGCGAAAAATCGCCAAAAATTAATTAATCAAATTAACAGCATACAAACATAAAGAATTTTTCAATAAATATTTTACCACGTCACAGCAAACAATCGATAAATAAAAGTGTAACAAAAGTATAGTAACACATTTACCTGTAGAACTTGAAAAGCCGGAAAAAGCCACACACCACTTCAACACTTCTTGAATAAAAATAAAAAAACTTCTTTCTCCCTTTCCGATCTTTTATTCATCCAACGGATATCGACAAAACACGTAAACTCCTCTAGGCCACACAGGCAAAATGTACGTACACAGCGAGTAAATAAACGAGTGCACGAGACGCACACACCGGCAAATATATCTCAACTGCTGGACCGTCGGCTGTAGCTTGAAGTTTGATTTTCTTTCGCTCGCGTGGCGCCGACTGCACACACGCATCGAAGACAGAGAGGAGGGAGAGCATGCGCCTCGACTCCTCTACAGGTTGCCGCCTTCCGCTTCTCCCTCTTTCGATCGTAACTTGGCGTGATAACGATTTCCAAGCGATAGTGAGATAAAACGAGAAGGAAGTTTTTTTTCTTGGAGTTTTGAGAATTCGAGTGGGTGTGGTAATAAACGGAATGGAATGTATTATTTCGAAGTGGAAATGAAGACAAGTGGAGAAAAAATTGATTATGATTAGTTGTTTATCGGGAAGGAGTCGTAAAATTAAATTAAAGAGGATTTATTGAGCGATCGATACTTTCTTGCTGACAAATCAAAGAAGCTCATCATTTAGCAGACTTGCATTTTTTAACTAGGAGAGCTTTTACGAATGAGAGTAATTATAAGTTTCATCCTTTTTTCTTTTGACTTACTCGGCCGTTTCGATGGATTATCCGAGACTTTACGTCTTCGTTGACGAATTTCAAAATTTAATGAAATTCCATTTTAAAGAATTCAAGATGCGTGAAAGATCACTGAAGAATATACTCATTTTTCATTGAAAAGCATAAAATACGATTTACAAAAATGCTTGAATACATTCGAGTATTTTTGGTATTGTCAAATAAATTTTATATACTATCATTTCTCGGTGTGAATTCATATAATTTAATTTTCTTGACACATTATAATTGAATATATTCGACAGAGTTTAAGGATTCATATTTTGTTCATTGCTATTGAATAATGTTCGCAAAGAGAGATTACGTTTTATTTATTTACAAACATAAATTTAATGAGCAAGAGCTAAATACTAAAAAAAAAAAATACTTCCTCGGAAAAGTAATCAATGTAAACGAGCTAAATGCGTCGTTTACAAATAAAAAAAGTAACGTATCAAAAATAAAAATAGAAATTTCTTGAAATACGATGGATGAATCAAACGATCTATTTCATTAATTCAGCTTTTTGTAATGACACTTCGGCGGAGAAGGCGTTATAATTCAAGAACAAACGTGAGCAATACCGCTCTATTTGTGCTCGACTTTTCCTCGAAGCGTAGAGGTTCTTTTCTTTATAAATTCGTTCAAAACGATATTTACCCGCGGCAAACAAAAATTTGAGCCTGGACTGCATTCGCCCGTCTGAGATGTAATTTATGAACCCTCGTGGCAATAAACCCGTAAGCTGTCATTAAACTCCTTTTTTTTTTGCTTCTTGAATAATGTCTACTGTGGACTCGTTGCACAAACACACAAATGCAAATCTTAAAAATATCAAAAGAGCGTGTTGCAATGCTCGATCCTCGGGCGTGTTGTGATTGCATCAAAATTATACCTTAGCGAACAAGGGACGATCATTTATCATCACAATACTTGAGTCATTTTTTTCTTTTTTAGATTAAAAAATAAATATTTTCAAGAATATTTCATAAAGTAATTCAGTAGTGATATTTTGAGGGTGAAAGTACATATTCATCTTTCACTTGAGTTCCGTGCTAGAATAAACGCGTGACCGTAGAAGTAAATTAATTTTACGATATTTCCAGTGTATTTTCGAGGCAGAGTACGAGAGAAAATATTACGCACTTATTGATCCGTGAAAATCAACAAGTGGCCTCTGTAGCTAGCTTCAGCATGCTCTCTCGCAATTTTCTCGAACTCATCGCGGCTCATCGTAAAATATTTGTGCAGCCGATTATCCTGGCATGATTAATAAATTTTGCCCGTTTCAATAATTGTACCAGTATCAAACGTGTACTTTGTGATACGGTCTTTCAAACATATTTTCGCGTAATCCTTTAACAGGAAAAATATGATAATTCCATGGCTTATTTTTTTTTCACCGTTGAATTCATTCGTTCTTCGCGAATTCAATATTTCCACCGACAAGTTTAAATTAAACTCCAAAGAAAATCTAAGCGAGAGTAAATTCAACGCGAAAATGAAAATCTTGACGAGTTTGATGTGGTTAAATTAAATCTGGATTATATTTTCAATTAAATTTTAATTCGCGAAACGTACTCGTAAGAGTTTATTTGTAAGATTTTATTGGAATTTCAAATGTAAAGTTTAATATTCAATTAATAAAGTTGAATTGATATCGTTCGATGACAGATTTAGAATCCTGGAAATGAATTGTAAGTTAATATACTTTCTTCGACGGAGTAAGTGAAATAAAAAAGTTTAAACGGTAAATTTCACGTTACGAGTTCCGGATAATTTCATTTTCACACGGGCAATTTGCATTTTCAATTCCAAGCTCGAATCAGCCGCACGCTGAAGACGCGAAAACTTAGATAAAAGCGGAAATCATGCGCGTCTTTTATCTCGAAACCAGACTCAAAACTTTTCAATTTTATCCCGAGCAAATAATATCGTTGCATTACGGGCGCAGGAGGATGGAAAGAGGCCACGCGCGTAATAAAATCTCCGCGAGAAAAGTTTAGAGACGCGGAAAAGCGCCACATTCGTTTGAGAAATAAGCATATCCGAGTTTGAAAACCGTTTACAATCCATTAAGACAGATTTATTTGATCGTTATCAGTGCGAAAGAATTAAGAGTGAAAAAGAAGATTACGGTAGAAGTAGAGCAGTTGTAATTAATCGAGCGTTAATTTTCTCTAGCTCGGTTTGATGAGGAATAGAAAAGGAAAGTATGATTGAGTTTTTAAAATTTTTTAAATTCAAATACAGTAAACCTTTGATTGTAAGAAACTTTTTATGTCATGTAAAAATTTTGTAAACATTATAATAAAATATTTTTCCATTTATATTTTTCATGAGATGTCTTCAAGAAAGGAAAATTAATAGAAAAAAGTTTTTTTTTCCACCTAAATGGGGAACAAATTTCGCGGATACGACAGTTACATACAAATAAAATGACGAAGCAGAAAAAATATGTCTTTTTAAAGGAGCGACTTTTAGCTCAGAGTGAAAAGGAGAAGTCAAGGCTATACGAGATTATTTGAGTTTAATTTAATCTCGCGCCTATGAAAAAGAAAGTATTCTCCTCCCCCGTGAGCAGAAAAAAAAAGAACACGTCTGCGCGATTCGAATGAGCAATAGAATATCTTGAGCATCTCTTTTTCCACGCGTAGATTCATACCCTTTTGAAAAAGAAAAAAAAATATGAAAACATACGAACTCAACGTTTCTCGCGACGTGGCTCCAAAAAGCACGAAGGTATATGAATTCGTATTAAACGAAGAGTTGATTTTACGCGCGTGCAACTAGAAATTAAAAAGCCTTCGGGGAAAACGAGAGGGCAGAGAGAAAAGCACGTGCTAACTGTCCCTCGGCTTATTGCGTTTTTTCTTAGTGCGTGTCTCGTTATTATTCCTCTTCTGTTTTTAGCGATGTTTTCTAACGAAGACGCGCGAACAGTTTTTCAGTAGGATAGAGTGCGACAGAAGACAAGCGCTCTGTTCTTGAGTGCGTAGCTCGTTTGATGCTTTGCTCGTTGTTTTTTGTCGTTGCGTTTCTTGGATATTTTCTTTTTTAATCATAGTTGGAGCAAAATTTTAAAGTCATGCTTACGTAAATTGAAAATTGTTGTGGATATTGAATTAAATGTACAAAATTTTAAGAAATGTTTTCAAAATTTGTTGGGTAAAAACATTAATATTTTTTCTAAAAGATAAAAAAGAAACTTTGAACTTTAATAAATAAAAAATTAAATCATTATAAAATTAAGTAAAAATTTTGTTGATGGATATGTAAAACATACTATTTTCTATGATGGCGTGTTTAAAATTTCTTGGAGAGTACAGCGAGAGAATGAATGCGCTTCGACAAGTTCGTTAATTAATCTCGTTGAAGAAAACTAAAAGTTTTCACTCTTGCTCGCACTAACACCGTTAACTATGAAGAAAAACATCTGATTAGTGATAGTTATCTGAGCGAAGTACGTTTACAACTCGGGAACATATATCTATAGATCAGCTCGAGGGATAAGCCAATTTCTAAGTTAAAATCAATATTACTCAAATTTAAAATTTACAAATGGTGTATGTATATACTGTGTGTATTTTTAAATGGTAAATGGAATCTTCTATAATTTACTAAAAGAATTTTTTTAACAAAGCCTATGTAATGCAATATCTTACGGGACCAGCGAAGTACTATACATAATTACTATTTTCAGTATACAGTATTTGGTCAGACATTCATAACAAATAATTGTAAAATTTTTCCAAGTTTTTGGATATCATAAATTACAATATATTTAAAAAAAAAATTTTTAATACAATTTAATCAAATTTTAACAGCCGTAGTTATTAAAATTAACATAATTACTATTAATTTTGCTCGTCAATCATAAATTTCATAAGTAAGATATTGGTTGAGAATCCTCTTTTACGAGAGATACGTCAAAATTTCACCAGCAGAATCCATCACTCAATATCAATCAAATCACTCGTCAAAAGAATTCCATCATTACACTACAAATCCAAGTGAGTAATTGATAACACAAGAAGTGAGTACTTTAACTCACAAAAGTGAGTAAAGTGTATTAGGTATTTAAAAAGCGTAGAAATGACGCGTTACTTGTGTAAAACGAATAATCACATTTAAAGCGAGTAGTATTACACGCGTTATTCGCATAGTTTATTGGATTCTATTTAAGTGGGTAAAAAGTAACGCACTTAATCTGTATCTTCATATTACGCGGTAAAAACGTTTTCTTTTAACACACTTTACATGTTTTTGGCGTGAAACGCGCTTAAAAGCAATTCGTCTCGAGCCAGTTTCAACAAGTCGCAGGTCCAGGATAGACGTTGTTCCAGTGAGTGCTCGTGTTTTGTGATACAAGTGATCACACCGAGTTTTCTTTATTTGAAATTTGAATTTTTCGTGCGTGTAGAA